>JAZHYW010050516.1:0-40757 GCA_037355805.1 Ixodes ricinus | reverse complement strand
ACCCTTAGACCGGACAAAGCTCCGTCTTCAGCGCAGCTTTCACCTTCACCACAAGTGTGAAGGCGCAGGCCTGCACGTCAAAACGCCTCGGAAGCCAGCCAACTCACTGAAGGCGGCGCAAGCAGGGTGAACAGGTATACACCATCACACAAAATCACGAGCATGCCGCTACAGCAGATTTTTAACAAAATCGGAATGTTGGTTACGATCGAAAACATTTGTTTTGGGGCAGAAGCGCGAGGCTAGAAACCAGGCTAGCCATGTCCGATATGTCCATCCGCCGTAGGCCGGCCGTCGGGTGCTCGCGCTTCTGCTCGTGAGATCACGTGCTCAGCGCACGCGAGCACATGCTCACGTGCTCGTGTAGAACCAAGAAAAGAAAAGAATGATAAAAAATAGTTACGAGCCCGTGCGCTCACGTGCTCGTGTAAATGCGGAAAAAAAAAAAAGATGAACAGACGGAAACGAAATGTTTAAATCTGTTTGCGCAGCGACAGGACGAGTAGGGCTCTGAGATGTGGTAGTAACTCAAGACCTGGGGTTTCTGTCATGGATGAAACGTTGCATGTAGCCGCTCAACGTCTATACAGGAGAGGGCGCTGCGGTCAAATGCGTATATAATCGCGTTAAACTTTGCATGCATTGGCTCAACGTTTATAGACGAGGCGCTGCGTCAAATGCTCAAATGCGTATATAACCACGTTCCATACCACATTTTCTTTCTGACATGGATGAAAACGAATGAAAGGCTCGGCATGCTGCGGCTCGGCGTCTGCGCAAGACAAGCACCGCAGAGCGCTGCCCCAACCAACATCATTCACCACGTGGAGATGCGGTCAATTTTTTAATCCCGTCCTTGCTATTTGTCGCGAAAGATCTTCCAATAGAACCATATGCGAAAAGAAGCGCCATCTAGAATATTCATGATCAATTATCAGATTTTCCATATTAGAAGGGTTCCGTGCCGATGGTTTCACCTGAAAACAATAGTCCGCGGCAAAGTGGAGTAGCAGAACTAAAATATGATCACCTGCTGCAAGTCCAGTACGAACCCTTCACGAGACGTCATCGAGAATACCGTTCATAGACCTGGATGGCCCAGTTCACTGCTTGAGTGACGAGTCTTGCGACCTCGTTGCTGACAATTCCTTTTCCAGAATTTTGGCATCGCCATCTTTTCTTCGAACCGGCAGAGCCACCAGCAACCCATTGCGTCTACAAATAGAGCAGTCCTAACATCATAGAAACCGAGGTGTCAATGCAGATGCGCCTCGTCCACAACTGGAAGATGTGATAAACCCCCAATATGCAGGCTGCCTAATGGCATGATGATGATAGCTGGCAGGGGATTTTATGGCCTGTTTGACCTTCGGTTACAACTTACAAACGTAATAAAAGGCAAGATTTTTCCGCCGCCACGGTCAATTTCTTTTTCGCCTCAGGAGCTTTGTTACAGAGCAGACGCGTTCTGTTAATGCGTTCTAAAGCCATGCGTTGCGTCACAGCCTAGTTACGTTTCTCGGTAACGAATTAACGACCTATGGCCATTTCTCAGCTGAAGAAAAAACAAGCAAAGTTTAGCGCGAACTACTCTGCACGGCACACGCCGCGCAGGTGGTTCGTGCAAGATTCGATTGTCCGACGAAGAAGCGATGCTTTTGGTCTTTGGCAACGTGAACGTCTTGATAAGATAGCACATATCTAATCTACGTGCATCTTATTCCTCTACACAAAGGTGGAAAGTAGTTACTCTCCGCGAGGAGCCGGACTTTTGTGACCCCGGTCCTCAGAGCTGAAAACGAGTCTGCGGAGGCAAGTCGTCTGCCTCTTGCGCCACGGCTTGCGGTGACGTCGCAACGACGACGAGCTCTGATTGGATCATTTTTTTTAAAGGATGACGCGGTAGACCTTGATGCTAGATGCCTCGAGGTCTACCCGCTATTTCTTTTTTTTTTTTCGATCGGCCACTAAGAGTCCGGCGTTCTGACATCATCGCAGCCGCTGTGTTAGAAGCAGGCGAATGACTTCCTGTTTTAAGGAAAGGAACGAGTGACTGTATTTCGTTCTTGTGGAGGCGTACGTGTGCAACGTCCAACCAAGCAAACTATGTAATTTGCACTGACGAGAGAACTCTGGATAGACCATTCCAAATGTGCACAAGGTATGTCGAGTATAGCTACCCCTAAATGAACTCGTTCAAAAGCAACGAAATATTAACGCTACATAGAAACGGCACATTCCGAGAAGCGAAGAAAATAACAGCGCTGCTTTTAAGCTGAGAAGAACGCGTTCCTTCCGGATCGCTTTAGCTGAGTAACGTAGCACCTACTAAGAGGGCAAGAGCGCAGGCAGAGCTCAGGGTTCGCAACGATGTACTTACCTGGTCACTTTCCGAGCGAGTATAACGGGGAATGGTATTTAGTTAGTATTGGCTTTGTAACGCGCGATGCGTGGTTTACGAAACAAAACAAATTACGTTCGAGGGCACATGCTTGTGACGTTAGCAACCTGTGTCGCATATTTTCCTGGTGTACTGGGCGCAGCTCTTGAGCGTTTCAGCTTGCGCGGCGTCGTCATCGGCGTAACCGCGCGGTGCATGATGGGTAAATTTCTCCCGCCATTTGGCGGAAGATTTCTCATTTTACCCTCGAGGTCACGTGACCCCAGACGCATGACCCCCCCCTCCGAATCTCATGTGTCCCCTCCCGAATCATGTGTCCCCCCCCCCCCCCCCCCCCCCGTGCCTTCCTCTCCTCAAGAGTCATGCCCCCAATTGCAATACAGGAGTGCCGTAAACGGCTTCCATTTTTTTAGCCAGTTCGCTGACCTTCTACAAGCAGCAAGCGAACCGTTTCGTCGATAAACCGAACTTACAGACGACCGTAGAAAGTGCGGAGTTCAACACACAGTGGATGGACAAACTACGAGCAGATACGGAAGTGGCCCGTCGACAAGACCGGATAAGTTCTTCGAGCCTCCCAGAGTTCAAAATCAAAGCCAGGACCCTTCCAATGTCTTCTCTACGCCCATACGGCTTGTACATTTATGTAAAAAAAAGGTAAAGGACGCACGCTGCTGTTTCGTGCGCAAAACTTTTGCCGGGTTTTTCGCACGAAAAGGGAACGACCAACTTACTGTACGCATCGCAGACTACTACGAGATTTACGGAAATAAAATCATGGTCCTCGTTGAAAGTGCTGTCTGAGACTACTGGCGGGGTGTGTGGCACCAACTAGCAACCGCTGCGCAAATTATCCGAGTCCGCCATTGTTTGACCACGTATCTGAGCTTGTAGTGGATACGAGGTTGCATCAGCGCTCGGCGATTCGGCACAAATCGTATCGGAAAACGAGTTCTGCGCAGTGATGGGATTGCTGCGCCATTTGTGCCCAAACTGCCCCTAAGTGCTTATTCTGCTGCACCCCTTGCATTTGATCAAAATGTAGAACGCCCACATTGCACCAGAACTTAAGTTCAATTAAATAATACTTAAAATATAACAGCTGCAGGCCTCGCTACGGGCGAATCGTTAGTATGGCTCGTGCAGGTTTTCAGGACTTTCGTGTCGCCTCAAATAATAAACTGCGTCGTTGATGCCAGCACTGACAGTACCCAGAAGACATAGGTCTCGTGTTCGGGGTCTGTTCTGGTGGGTTCGTTAGCTTTGCTGAGTGCGCTATACACCGCACACTGGTGTACTACCAGTGAAGCAACAATTGCAAGTCCGGCGTCGCGGCGCGTGCGCCTTTTTCTTTTTTACCGTGCGGGGAAAGGTACTCCTCAGGAGTTAGACTCAGTGCAGAAGGTATGTCGCATTTCTTATAGATTTATTTTGCCAACATGAATTAAGAGTTGCATTTTATTTTATTGTAAAACTTGGGGACATACATAAATCTAAGGCAAATGTGTATTTTAACATTTCTTTAGTGGGATTTCATTACCTAAAATAATTATTCACGGCAGTTTTGCGCTGTTCTTCATCAGTAATCTTCTTGTTAAGGCTCGTTCACGATGCATTTTTCTCCTTTACATCTGGTGTCGCGAAACTACGTTTCGCGAAATGGTTTGCGCAAATCGTTCAAGTCCGAGAAGGACGCGCGCATCTAAAAAAGTTGCGCTCACCTCGCTTCCTGGAGCGAGCTTTTGCTAAAACTTGCCGGTCTGTCAATCACTCCGAGGGCGCCGCCAATGGCCGCTCGAAACGACTCTCACGGCCTTTGAGGGGGAGCAGTATTTGAAGACCACTTCACTGCGGCGTTGTAGCCAGGCAAATCCGAAAAAGCCGAAACCACGAACGTGGATACCTGCCGGCGGCGCTTCCGCAAACGTCAAGCACCACTGTAGGAAAAGTGAGTAGCATATCGGAAAAAAATCAGCGATGGACGAAGACAATTGGCGGAGTTGACCAGATTAGAATAGTGCTCGCTAACGTTCTTGTCGCGATACCGCTGGATGAAGGCATCGAGTAAATTGGAAACCAAAGTTTAGCTGGTGCATTTTGCAAGCGAACGTGAAACCATGTCGCGCTCAGAGCAATTCTTTGGTAAAATCAGGGCAGACGTGGGCGCCGGTATGGGTGGGCACGTAGCGTTTCTATGAAGACCTGTGCATTGATAGGAGCTTTGGCAATGAATTGGCTGCGTACGGGCTCGCGCCGGCACATATTCTGCACGTACAGGTTGCCACCTCAATCGGCACATGCGAGATCGCTCAAGTAGTGCAGTATGCGAGAAAAAGAAAATTAAAGTGAACTATTTGCATAAATGCGCAAAGCAGGTCCCCAGATAAATAGCGATCTGATTGGGTTACTCAAACTGTGCGGCAGTGTGTGTGTCACGTTCCGGAAATACTGAGTGAGTCCGGATGGCAGTGAACGTAAATCTCAAAAAATAATTTTGGTAGCTGCAACCACCATAATTGAAAGCCCGTAATTTTGCCTGTGTGGTTGCACGTGTTTTCAACTGAATGGTAAACACCCGAAACTGTACGCGAAGTCTAAACGTCATCGTTGTTGCTCGTGAAGTGGTACGTGTGAACGAGCACATTTCGCGAAGCTTGAGTGCCGCGAAACGGTTGCGCGCCTAAAAAGATGCATCGTGTGAACAGACCTTTACTGTATGTCTGGTGCTTCCACAAGCAACTAAGCCGGATGAGTGCTTGTTCTCCTAATCCCCTTGCTTGTCTCTCCTCCTCACATTTACACGGTGTAATAAATGAAAATGAAGTGTGCGAATATGCCTTCCAAAGCTCTTTGGCTTCTCCAAAGTGAGACTTTTGGCTCACTCCAACAGCTGCTCCAAATGGCTATGACCAATCACATCACTGTCTGCGTCAGCGTTCGGTGAGGACTCGGATCCAATCACACGCTTCGTTGCCCTGTGCAATGGCGGCCGCCAGTCGTTGCTCGATGAACTTCTGGAAAAGGCTATTTGCCTTTCGGTTCCGAATCAGCTGCTTGATCTATTTGCGCCACCTTCGGGTGCTGGCTTCAACTGGCCGGTTCCAGGTGACGGCAACTTCACATCCGCCTGAACTTTAGCGAAAATGCGGTAGATAAAATTGGATGAGGTTATGATGGCTTCTTACCCGTATCGGGTGGCCATGGATAGTGAGGAAACAAAGAAAACGCGAAAAAAAGGTGTGGTGTGAAAAAAAATTGCCAGCTCCGCCAAAGTTTTCTTTAGAAGGCGATCGACGATCGCACCAGGTAGTTGGCGACATAAGGAGTGCCGAGCATAGTCGCTCGGTGCAGACACAGACAGCCGGCCCATCGGACGCCATGAGTGACTCCGGCGGAGGCGCCGCGGTACGGCAGGAAAAACAAAAACGGCGTACTCAAAGGTTCATGCAGTTCAAATACGTTCCCGGTAGTGCTTCTCGGGCACTGTCGCCGTTTTAAGGACTGCCACCAACTTGATGTTCGATCGCCTCACTCCTCGCCTTCCAGGCTGGCACGGCCGAAACCTTTCCTCGCGCTGGAGACGCAATCTGTTTGAAGCTCGATCATGTTCGCCGTAACCCCACCGTGCATGTACTATGTTGTGCTTTTTTGACGGTTTATAACTTTCTTTCTATGTATCTCTACAATTATAAAGTTAATGTCAAATTAAAGAGCTGTTTTTCAACGATACTTTAATGTCTCGATATTACGATTATTTTTAGTTGTTAGTTAATTATTCAGCTTTTAATAGACCACAGTCTCTAATATTGAAAAAATTATTTCTCGAGTTATAACGTCCCATCGTCCACGATATTTTACGTGAGCGTTCGGTTGGATATAATGAATTAAAAAAGTAAGCAACGAACTGTACAGATAATGTATATTTTAAAATAAAAAATAAAGTTTAAAATGGTATTATTTTATGGTGCTATAAAAACGGAATCACGTCAACTAATCAAAATTACGAGACATTAAATTATGAAGCATCCTTCGATATTACATTTTCCAGAACTTCCATATTGATATATTACACGTTAAGAATGTTATTAGACCTCAAACTTTTCCCATTCAGTTACGGCAAATTGCAGTTTCTTAATATAAAATACAGATGGCGACACGTGTTCAAGAATAGCTTGATGTGCATTTTCCGTCGTGTGCCGCTTGGAACGCCACGTGAAAGACAGAAAAAGCGCCAGATGTCAGGGTGTCAGATGCCTGGATGCCCGCAGTGAGCGAGCCAGAGATGTCAGAACAACAAGCGCGAGGCTGCGGGTGCACCACAGCTGCTTTTGCGCGCGTTCTACTGTGCGTCGGTACACATGCCTGACGCGATCCAAATGAAATGGGCGCCATGAAAGGGATTCCGCCATTTGGGATTCCGCCACGTATGCGAAAACATTTGAATGTTTTTATCACTTGCAAAAATCATTTTCGCAATCAAACTATGCTTGTCGGAATGGTTCGACTATATTTTGTTTCAAAAACCACCTCGGTGGCTCTTAAGTGGCAATGATATTAAAACAAAACACAAAACATTAAAACGTCTCAGTGTCTCTGAGCCAACGCGCTGGCCCATGAATCCATATTTGTCGGGTTTAAATATCGGCCGAGGTGCCCGCAATCTGACGGAGGCCAATCTGAGATTTCGGTTGCACGTCAAAAGATCTCCAGTTAGTCAAAATAAACCCGCAATTTTTTTTTATTGGGGCGTGTTAAGTGATTTTTGTTGGTTTGGCTTGTAAAACCCTAAGATCTGAATATTTGCTTTGCTTTACCTTAGTTCGGAGCGCAGCCAACGCTACGGGCTGATGAAGCCACTGAAGCAGCGCCAAGAGCGCGAGGTCAAGCAGTTCGTTCTCTTTCTGTGCCTGTGCGGTCGGGCTAAACTAGAGCCACTAAATAAGCTACGCTTCATACACATCTTGGTGCTTAAAATGATGGTTGTCAGTTATCTGAAGCTTTATCTGAAATCACAGGAAACGCTTTTCCGTCCTCCACAAATGTTTAAACAGTTCGCGACAAAGCAAAGCAATATTACGTGAGCTTCCTAACACCGAAACTAATGCTGAGGAAGTCGCACTTTTGAATCATGACGATCGGCAGTTGCGTTTGATTTGTACTAACCACCAAGATGGCGGCGCCCACAACAATATCGGGGAAAAGAGTGCCGATACTCTAAGCGTAGCTCATTTGGTTTAGCTCACTAGGCTAAACCAAGTGCGGTGGGGGATCGTTGGCCGAGTGTGTTGTGGCACCGCAGATCAGAGCACGTGGAGAAATGCGCGAGTGCGAGCTCCGTTCAAAGCACGGAGCTCACGCTGCAGAACCTGTAGGGACTAAAGCCCCTCGATGTGTTTCAGCGTTTCGAGTGCCTTTGCAACCGACTGAACGCTGATCAGAATGCGTTGATCTTTCAGTAGCAATGCGAGAGGCCCGTGTCTCGAGCGGCCCTTGGAGGCAAATGGCGGCGCAGCACTAAAATGACTGGCCCTTGAAAGCGAATGGCGGCGGAGCACCCGCTCGTGGCACGTGTCTTGCGCGTTTCCACAACAATGGTTGGCGGTACTTGTAAAAAACGCCTTTATCAAGGGGCTTTAGCAGGGACCCTGGGTTCTGTCGCCCATCTGCATCCTACCGTCGTGCGATCGTGTATCACATATACTGCGTGATGCACGTTAAAGACCCCGAGCTAACAGTTGTACTGCACTTTTTATAATCTACAACGGGTAACAATGTCGCCCTACGAAACTCCTGCTCTCTAAAAAACTAACGACTAATTTTGAATGCGCCGTTACATTGCATTTTTAATGTGTGTTCGCGTGTTCGCGTTTTTTTCTTTTTGTCTACATCTTTGATTATGCGGCTCTTACTTATGATGAAACAGACTATAGTTGTCGGACTTCTGGAAAAATATTATATAACTAAGAAAATGGCACGTGAACGCAAAAGACAAAAAAAACATAGGCGCACTTAATAAAAAGAAATGAAATAATAGAATTGATTATAATTGTGTTTTAAAAGGTTTGAGCGCACCAAAAGCTATAAAAGCGAGCTCCATGGTTTGAACGGTGCGCTTGTTCACTGGAAGAGTAGTTCAGGGCAGCATGCTCGCGCTTGTATGTTCCGCTTCGCTCGCACGATAAAACCAAATACTTTACTGGTAATGTATTTAGTGAAACAAAGCTTACCTTCTGCATATGTGCAATGCCCTCAGTTTTCACGTGATTACACACTTGTTTATCATTATTGTTTTCGTTTCCCACTGCGATTCAGCTCGTGCTCTTTTGTGTGCTACATGCATTAGAGACCAAGGTAACCCAAGAGCATTCTATTTCGCGGATTGTAAAAAAAAAACAAAACTATGCTACTTGCCACGTGTGCCACAATCAATACAAAATATTCTAAACTTCACATGTGGCCGCTTGCGTGAGTAAACAATGTTGTTTGTCAAGAACAATTGCGATTGTATGAAATCACGTGGGAAAAACTCGTTCTAAGCACGCGACCGTTGGCATGCAGTGAATACTCATAATCGGCGCCGAGATGATTGGTAGCTGTCAGCAGGTGGAGTTTTTCTATCAACCCAGAGTTAGAATGTTTCCTTCTTTCTGTTGTAAGCAATCAGGAGACAACTTACACCAAATCTGAGGGTAATAAAGTACTATGAACATTCAAACATAACGGCCTGAGCAGTATATGTGTACAAGCTTTAGCTTTCGATGCACCCTTAACTTTCGATACGCTCAACGCTAGTGTAAAATGTAGCGCTGTTTCAGTCTTAATCAGCGTACCATGTGCGTGCTTACACTATATTTTATACAACGTCAAACTCTACCCGTTTGCATCTTTTTCATTTTTGCACACCACTACTTGCGCGCATAAATCACCAAATTAAGACTGGTACATTGCTTAAACTCTGTGCAAAAGCTATCCACAGACCCAGAATCTTTGCCTGGCCAGTCATTGCATTTATCACTGAACTCGTATTAAAATTAATTCTTATCATTTATTGCTGCAAGTTAATTTTTAACCTTGGCATTTTTTTATTATGACTCCCGCACCAGTCCTACTTTGGGTTTACCAAACTCAATATCTAAACCTGAGTGTCATTTTTTGTGTTTTCCAGTCTCGTGGTTTTGGTCAAAATAAACACCCAGCTACCTAAATGAGACACCTGACCGCCCAAAAAATAGTTCATTTGTTTTGATTTTTGAGGTATTTAATTCCTCAAGCTAGAATTTTGGAAACCCAAGTCTATCACGTCATCACGTTTTCCTGGAAATCCACAAAGAGCCAAACACATGCACGACAAAAGGGCCGGCCCGTCATATAAATCTGATCACATTGAAATATGTGTAATTGGCCTCCGAAATCTCCGCGGAGTGCTAACGGCGCACAGGCAATTTTATATTTTTCAACGCGTCGGTTGTTTTGTTGTGCATGTGTCTCGCCATTTGGCTCAGGACGATTTTCGCGTTTTGTTCTGACCACATTTGCTGGAGACGTGAGCTCGGAGCGTAGGCAACTGGCCCCTTGCACGAGAACTGGCGCAGCCGTGCGCGTTCCAAGAAAGCTCGTGCAGAGAAAAACAAGCGAAGGACCAGGGATGTCAAATTCAGGATATAGAAAAATACCCCACTGTATCGAAGCGCCACCACACACGATTTCTCGCATTGATGTACAGGCCTGGAAGGCGATCCCACCGCCATCTGTCGGCTCGGAATACTCTCATCAAGGGTAGGATTGCTCCTAATCCCTCTACATTATTCGTACAAAATATCTTACTATTTTATATTTTAAGATAATGTTCATTCCTCAAGCTACATTCGGAGGGCAGCATTCATCACTTTTTGCCGTATGTACTTCGGGATGACAGAGGCTTTGAATGGTATGCGTGGGGAATGTAATTAACGATGCCGAAAACGATAGTTTGAACTTTCAAGCACAGAGATATTAATTTGTTTAGGCTGAATGACCTGCTTACGATTAGATTTCGGTTGCAGTCGATATGATGACAACGCGAGCAGCAAAGTTGTATGCTAACTTACATTTACGTGTCCAATATTTGAACGTTAGTTATTCACTCAGTATGAATACTTACCTACTTTCCCAATAAATGCTGAGAAACGAATCGAAGAAACGGAATGACGAAGTACAACATTAACGCGAGTGTCCGAGAGACACCCATAGTAATTGTCGTCTTTCATCTACATAACGCGAATTGTGTAAAAGCTCCTGATCTGTTAAAAAAGAAAAAAACGTGGTGCGGCTATATTGGCGACGAGATGCTTCGGTGGCGTCCTCTTATGTTTTCCTGTGCCTGACGTCACTACCGAGGCTTATTAGCAGCGAGCGACAAGTTCCATGGTGGGTAAAAAAGCTGGTGAGTCTGGTCATCACGTTCCTAAATCAAACACCGTCAGTGTTAATGGTCGGACTTTGCTCTTGTCGGTGAGAGCAGAGATAATCCTACTCAAGACGTCATAGTAAACGTTTGATCAATCGTGGCAGGCCGATGACGGCGACGTTTTTGATCGCGAATGTCGCCAATACATCGAGAGGTTTGTTGTTCCCTCTCTCCCATTTTAAAAGTCACTCTACGTACGTCAGTCAGTTGTGAAGCAGGTATGTCACCAAATTTTATTAGCTAGTCTGGTACATTCTGGCCGTAGCAGCTCGTAAAAAAAAAATACATAGTGTACCCGATTATGAGCGTAGGTCACGTGTGACCATCGGGGCCTTAAAACCGGTTCTTGACGATGCATTCCTTGGGGAACGGGTACTCGTCCAGGTCTCCGTTGATCGCCAGGCACAACCCGTTGGAGCAGACGCCCCTCGTTGGGCTTCCAGCGTTGTTCGGCGGCTGCGGAAATAACATGTTCTTTGTGAAGGTACGGACCAAAAATCATATATGAAAGCACTCAAGTATTTTCGCAAAACGACAGTAGTCCTACGATTATTCTTCTCTAAAACTTTACTTGAAAGAAGTTGTTGGTTATGATCGGCTGCCTCCTCAGTAGTATTTGAGAAACATCTTTAATTATGCGATGTTTCAAACTTCCTCGTATTTTTTATGTACGATGTGAAATCAACCATTTGTTATAGTGTTTTATGCTTCAGAGGTACATTAATTTAAAAACTGATGAACACAGATTTGCGTCATGACGTCAAAGGTAAAACATATAGGGGAAAACCGAAATTTGTAACCTTCGAGCCGCTCAACTATTATGTGTGTTTTTATTTTCGAAGTATTCGCGAAGGTTAGTAGCCTTCGTGGCGTGTCGGCCCTATCGACAGAACAATTATAAAGCATATATTACACTCGCTACTTCAACAATGTATGTATACACCTCCTCACATTAAAAGACGTATGAGGGTTTATTTTGAGATGGTTTTCTCAGAAGGTTTGTCCGGAGTTCGTCCTTGCGGTCTTACGTTCGTGAGACCTTTCTAAATGAGCTACTTTTAAAGGATCATATGTCACCCTAATGGTTTGTTCCTCATCTACACCTTTTCTCGCAAAATTCAATTGGCGCAAAAAAAAACAACAAAAAAAACGACGTTTTCGCGCGAAAAATAGAATGTCGCACGACTTTTATTGGAAGCTTGATAATGATAGCAACTCTAGACAAGTGTTCTTACCGTGCACCGGACGTTGTCTTTGTACTTTCCGAAACCGACTCCCGATGGACATTTGTAAAGGCAGCCCTTCACTTCCATGGCCTGTAGGAGACAGAGGATAAGACACCGTAGCACGTCATGCCACACGTAAGAAACCAAAAAAAAACTGAAGAAGTTACAAAAATCAAAACTATAAATCCCAAAATATTGCAGCATTTGTCGTTGTTTCTTCGCGGGCCGATAGAGAGTTTTCGTGTATGGCGTCCTATGGTCGATCAAAGGAACTATAGTTTGATAGACTGGAAAAAAAGTAACGCACAAGTAACGTGCGTTACTTTTTATCGGTAACGGTTACGCGTTCCTTTCATTTTGAAGAAACGAAGGACGGTAACCTTTATTTCCGAGTAACTATTAACGTATTTCGTTACTTTTTTTCGGTAACGCCTAGAACACTGCAGGCAACCGATATGCCTTCCACAGTTTAACCGTTTCGGAATATAATACACTAAGCAAGACGCAACAAACTGACTAATCTCAGCGAAAAATATTGAATCTTTGAAAAACAATGCCCGGTATGTAGTTCAGTGGGCGGCGCCGGGGACGAAACAGTCTAAGAATCAATAGTTCTAAACTTTCGCCCTCTTTTACAACTATGCATCTTGCTTAGCATTCTTGGAGGGGGGTCCCCTCAGCTTATTCCAGAATGCTTTAAAGCAGGATGCTTTATTCTAGATGTTTCGCACCAAAGGTTTTTTGGTTGTTACCATATTCCCACACGGAAACTAATCTTAAATGTCTCTGCCGAATTTTTTAATCGTGACATCTGGAACAAGATTGATGGTAACAACCAAAAAACCTTTGGTGCGAAACATCTAGAATAAAGCATCCTGCTTTAAAGCATTCTGGAATAGCTTGAGGGGACCCCCTCCAAGAATGCTAAGCAAGATGCATAGTTGTAAAAGAGGGCGAAAGTTTAGAACTATTGATTCTTAGACTGTTTCGTCTCCGGCGCCGCCCACTGAACTACATACCGGGCATTGTTTTTCAAAGATTCAATATTTTTCGCTGAGATTAGTCAGTTTGTTGCGTCTTGCTTAGTGTATTATATTCCGAAACGGTTAAACTGTGGAAGGCATATCGGTTGCCTGCAGTGTTCTAGGCGTTACCGAAAAAAAGTAACGAAATACGTTAATAGTTACTCGGAAATAAAGGTTACCGTCCTTCGTTTCTTCAAAATGAAGGAACGCGTAACCATTACCGATAAAAAGTAACGCACGTTACTTGTGCGTTACTTTTTTTCAGTCCATCAAACTATAGGTCCTTTGATCGACCATAGGACGCCATACACGAAAACTCTCTATCGGCCCGCGAAGAAACAACGACAAATGCTGCAATATTTTGGGATTTATAGTTTTGATTTTTGTAACTTCTTCAGTTTTTTGTTTGGTTTCTTACGTGTGGCATGACGTGCTACGGTGTCTTATCCTCTGTCTCCCACAGGCCATGGAAGTTAAGGGCTGCCTTTACAAATGTCCATCGGGAGTCGGTTTCGGAAAGTACAAAGACAACGTCCGGTGCACGGTAAGAACATTTCTAGAGTTGCTATTATTATCAAGCTTCCAATAAAAGTCGTGCGACATTCTATTTTTCGCGCGAAAACGTCGTTTTTTTTGTTGTTTTTTTTGCGCCAATTGAATTTTGCAGATAAAGGTGTAGATGAGGAACAAACCATTAGGGTGACATATGATCCTTTAAAAGTAGCTACATTTAGAAAGGTCTCACGAACGTAAGACCGCAAGGACGAACTCCGGACAAACCTTCTGAGAAAACCATCTAAAAATAAACCCTCATACGTCTTTTAATGTGAGGAGGTGTATACATACATTGTTGAAGTAGCGAGTGTAATATATGCTTTATAATTGTTCTGTCGATAGGGCCGACACGCCACGAAGGCTACTAACCTTCGCGAATACTTCTGAAAATAAAAACACACATAATAGTTGAGCGGCTCGAAGGTTACAAATTTCGGTTTTCCCCTATATGTTTTACCTTTGACGTCATGACGTAAAATCTGTGTTCATCAGTTTTTAAATTAATGTACCTCTGAAGCATAAAACACTATAACAAATGGTTGATTTCACATCGTACATAAAAATACGAGGAAGTTTGAAACATCGCATAATTAAAGATGTTTCTCAAATACTACTGAGGAGGCAGCCGATCATAACCAACAACTTCTTTTCAAGTAAAGTTTTAGATGAAGAATAATCGTAGGACTACTGTCAGTTTTGCGAAAATACTTGAGTGCTTTCATGTATGAATTTTGGTCCGTACCTTCACAAAGAACATGTTGTTTCCGCAGCCGCCGAACAACGCTGGAAGCCCAACGAGGGCGTCTGCTCCAACTGAGTTGTGCCTGGCGATCAACGGAGACCTGGACGATTTGAACACCCGTTCCCCAAGGAATGCATCGTCAAGAACCGGTTTTAAGGCCCCGATGGTCACACGTGACTCCATGCTCATCCAATCGGGTACACTTATGTATTTTTTGTTTACGAGTCGTGCTACCGCCCGAATGTACCAGACTAGCTAATAAAACTTGGCGACCTACCTGCTCTCACAACTGACGTGACGCACGTAGAGTGACCTTTAAAATGGGAGAGCGGGAACAACAAACCTCTCGATGTGTTGGCGACATTCGCGATCAAAAACGTCGCCGTCATCGGCCTGCCACGATTGATCAAACGTTGACTATGACGTCTTGCGTAGGGATTATCTCTGCTCTCACCGGAGTCAAGAGCAAAGTCCGACCATTAACACTGACGGTGTTTGATTTAGGAAACGTGGATGACTCACGATCACCGGCTTTGCTACCCGCCATGGAACTTGTCGCTCGCTGCCAATAAGCCTCGGTAGTAGACGTCAGGCGCAGTGAAACTGTAAGAGGACGCCAACCGAAGCATCTCCTGTCGCCAATATGGCCGCACCGACGTTTTTTTCTTTTTTAGGCAGAATCAGGAGCTCTTTACATATCAGTATTCGCGTTGTGCAGATGAAAGACGACAATTACTATGGGTGCTCCCCGACACTCGCGTTAATGTTGTAATCTTCCGTCATCTCTGTCTCTTCGATTCGTTTCTCAGCATTTATCGGGGATAATTAAGCAGGTGATCACAGACTGAGTGAATAACTAACGTTCAAGTATTGGACACGTAAATGTAAGTTAGCATACAACTTTAGTTGCTCCGCGCTGTCATCATATCGGACTGCAACCCAGATCTGATCGCAAGCAGGTCATTCAGCCTAAACAAATGTGACATCTCTGTGCTTGGAAAGTTCCAACTATCGTTTTCGGCATCGTTAATTACGATTCCCCGACGCATACCATTCAAAGCCCTCTGTCATCCCGAAGCACATACTGGCAAAAAGTTGAGTGAATAGCTGCCTGCCACCCAGTTTGAGGAATGAACATTATCTTAAAATATAAAATGGCTACAGATATTTTGTAACGAATAATGTAGAGGGACATGGGTACGATCCCTACCCTTGATCAGTGTGATTCTGAACCAACAGATGGCGGTGGGATCGCCTTCCAGGCCTGTACATCAATGCGAGAAATCGTGTGTGGTGGCGCTTCGATACAGTGGGGTATTTTTCTATATCCTGAATTTGACATCCCTGGTCCTTCGCTTGTTTTTCTCTGCGCGAGCTTTCTTTGGAACGCGCACGGCTGCGCCAGTTCTCGTGCAAGGGGGCCAGTTGCCTACGCTCCGAGCTCACGTCTCCAGCAAATGTGGTCAGAACAAAACGCGAAAATCGTCCTGAGCCAAATGGCGAGACACATGCACAACAAAACAACCGACGCGTTGAAAAATATAAAATTGCCTGTGCGCCGTTAGCACCCCGCGGGGATTTCGGAGGCCAATTACACATATTTCAATGTGATCAGATTTATATGACGGGCCGGCCCTTTTGTCGTGCATGTGTTTGGCTCTTTGTGGATTTCCAGGAAAACGTGATGACGTGATAGACTTGGGTTTCCAAAATTCTAGCTTGAGGAATTAAATACCTCAAAAATCAAAACAAATGAACTATTTTTTGGGCGGTCAGGTGTCTCATTTAGGTAGCTGGGTGTTTATTTTGACCAAAACCACGAGACTGGAAAACACAAAAAATGACACTCAGGTTTAGATATTGAGTTTGGTAAACCCAAAGTAGGACTGGTGCAGGAGTCATAATAAAAAAATGCCAAGGTTAAAAATTAACTCGCAGCAATAAATGATAAGAATTAATTTTAATACGAGTTCAGTGATAAATGCAATGACTGGCCAGGCAAAGATTCTGGGTCTGTGGATAGCTTTTGCACAGAGTTTAAGCAATGTACCAGTCTTAATTTGGTGATTTATGCGCGCAAGTAGTGGTGTGCAAAAATGAAAAAGATGCAAACGGGTAGAGTTTGACGTTGTATAAAATATAGTGTAAGCACGCACATGGTACGCTGATTAAGACTGAAACAGCGCTACATTTTACACTAGCGTTGAGCGTATCGAAAGTTAAGGGTGCATCGAAAGCTAAAGCTTGTACACATATACTGCTCAGGCCGTTATGTTTGAATGTTCATAGTACTTTATTACCCTCAGATTTGGTGTAAGTTGTCTCCTGATTGCTTACAACAGAAAGAAGGAAACATTCTAACTCTGGGTTGATAGAAAAACTCCACCTGCTGACAGCTACCAATCATCTCGGCGCCGATTATGAGTATTCACTGCATGCCAACGGTCGCGTGCTTAGAACGAGTTTTTCCCACGTGATTTCATACAATCGCAATTGTTCTTGACAAACAACATTGTTTACTCACGCAAGCGGCCACATGTGAAGTTTAGAATATTTTGTATTGATTGTGGCACACGTGGCAAGTAGCATAGGTTTTTTTTTTACAATCCGCGAAATAGAATGCTCCTGGGTTACCTTGGTCTCTAATGCATGTAGCACACAAAAGAGCACGAGCTGAATCGCAGTGGGAAACGAAAACAATAATGATAAACAAGTGTGTAATCACGTGAAAACTGAGGGCATTGCACATATGCAGAAGGTAAGCTTTGTTTCACTAAATACATTACCAGTAAAGTATTTGGTTTTATCGTGCGAGCGAAGCGGAACATACAAGCGCGAGCATGCTGCCCTGAACTACTCTTCCAGTGAACAAGCGCACCGTTCAAAGCATGGAGCTCGCTTTTATAGCTTTTGGTGCGCTCAAACCTTTTAAAACACAATTATAATCAATTCTATTATTTCATTTCTTTTTATTAAGTGCGCCTATGCTTTTTTTTGTTTTGTCTTTTGCGTTTACGTGCCATTTTCTTAGTTATATAATATTTTTCCAGAAGTCCGACAACTATAGTCTGTTTCATCATAAGTAAGAGCCGCATAATCAAAGATGTAGACAAAAAAAAAACGCGAACACGCGAACACACATTAAAAATGCAATGTAACGGCGCATTCAAAATTAGTCGTTAGTTTTTTAGAGAGCAGGAGTTTCGTAGGGCGACATTGTTACCCGTTGTAGATTATAAATAGCAGTGCAGTACAACTGTTAGCTCGGGGTCTTTAACGTGCATCACGCAGTATATGTGATACACGATCGCACGACGGTAGGATGCAGATGGGCGACAGAACCCAGGGTCCCTGCTAAAGCCCCTTGATAAAGGCGTCTTTTTACAAGTACCGCCAACCATTGTTGTGGAAACGCGCAAGACACGTGCCACGAGCGGGTGCTCCGCCGCCATTCGCTTTCAAGGGCACAGTCATTTTAGTGCTGCGCCGCCATTTGCCTCCAAGGGCCGCTCGAGACACGGGCCTCGTGCACTGGCACATTTGACGTTACTTGAAAGACCAACGCAAACACATCGAGGGGCTTTAGTCCCTACAGGTTCTGCAGCGTGAGCTCCGTGCTTTGAACGGAGCTCGCACTCGCGCATTTCTCCACGTGCTCTGATCTGCGGTGCCACAACACACTCGGCCAACGATCCCCCACCGCACTTGGTTTAGCCTGTGAGCTAAACCAAATGAGCTACGCTTAGAGTATCGGCACTCTTTTCCCCGATATTGTTGTGGGCGCCGCCATCTTGGTGGTTAGTACAAATCAAACGCAACTGCCGATCGTCATGATTCAAAAGTGCGACTTCCTCAGCATTAGTTTCGGTGTTAGGAAGCTCACGTAATATTGCTTTGCTTTGTCGCGAACTGTTTAAACATTTGTGGAGGACGGAAAAGCGTTTCCTGTGATTTCAGATAAAGCTTCAGATAACTGACAACCATCATTTTAAGCACCAAGATGTGTATGAAGCGTAGCTTATTTAGTGGCTCTAGTTTAGCCCGACCGCACAGGCACAGAAAGAGAACGAACTGCTTGACCTCGCGTCGTCTTGGCGCTGCTTCAGTGGCTTCATCAGCCCGTAGCGTTGGCTGCGCTCCGAACTAAGGTAAAGCAAAGCAAATATTCAGATCTTAGGGTTTTACAAGCCAAACCAACAAAAATCACTTAACACGCCCCAATAACAAAAAATAAAAATGCGGGTTTATTTTGACTAACTGGAGATCTTTTGACGTGCAACCGAAATCTCAGATTGGCCTCCGTCAGATTGCGGGCACCTCGGCCGATATTTAAACCCGACAAATATGGATTCATGGGCCAGCGCGTTGGCTCAGAGACACTGAGACGTTTGAATGTTTTGTGTTTTGTTTTAATATTATTGCCACTTAAAAGCCACCGAGGTGGTTTTTGAAACAAAATATAGTCGAACCATTCCGACAAGCATAGTTTGATTGCGAAAATGATTTTTGCAAGTGATAAAAACATTCAAATGTTTTCGCATACGTGGCGGAATCCCAACTGGCGGAATCGCTTTCATGGCGCCCATTTCATTTGGATCGCGTCAGGCATGTGTACCGACGCACAGTAGAACGCGCGCAAAAGCAGCTCTGGTGCACCCGCAGCCTCGCGTTTGTTGTTCTGACATCTCTGGCTCGCTCACTGCGGGCATCCAGGCATCTGACACCCTGACATCTGGCGCTTTTTCTGTCTTTCACGTGGCGTTCCAAGCGGCACACGACGGAAAATGCACATCAAGCTATTCTTGAACACGTGTCGCCATCTGTATTTTATATTAAGAAACTGCAATTTGCCGTAACTGAATGGGAAAAGTTTGAGGTCTAATAACATTGTTAACGTGTAATATATCAATATGGAAGTTCTGGGAAATGTAATATCGAAGGATGCTTCGTAATTTAATGTCTCGTAATTTTGATTAGTTGATGTGATTCCGTTTTATAGCACCATAAATAATACCATTTTAAACTTATTTTTATTTAAATATACATTATCTGTACAGTTCGTCGCTTACTTTTTAATTCATTATATCCAACCGAACGCTCACGTAAAATATCGTGGACGATGGGACGTTATAACTCGAGAAATATGTTTTTCAATATTAGAGACTGTGGTCTATTAAAAGCTGAATAATTAACTAACAACTAAAAATAATCGTAATATCGAGACATTAAAGTATCGTTGAAAACAGCTTTATTTGACATTACCTTTATAACTGCAAGATACATAGAAAGAAGTTATAAACCGTCAAAAAAGCACAAAATGTCATGCACGGTGGGGTTGCGAACATGATCGAGCTTCAAACAATTGAATTCCAGCGCGAGGAAAGGTTCGGCCGTGCTAACGGAAGGCGAAGAGTAGGAAATCGAACATCAAGTTGGTGGCAGTCCCCAAAACAGCGACAGTGCCCGAGAAGCACTACCGGGAACGTATTTGAATCGCATGAACCTTTGAGTACTCCGTTTTTGTTTTCCTGCCATCCCGCGGCGTCTCCGCCGGAGTCACTTTGGCGTCCGATGGGCCGGCCGTCTGTATCTGCACAGAGCGACTATGCTCTGACACTCTTTTATGTCGCCAACTACCTGGTGCAGTCGATCGCAACTGAAGAAAACTTTAGCGAGCTTAAAAATTTTTTTTCACACCACCTTTTTTTTTCGTTTTCTTTTTTTTCCTTTATTAACCTGTAACCCGCCCGATACGGGTGAAGCCATCATAACCTAATCCAATTTTATCTAACGTATTTTGGCTAAAGTTCGAGCCGGATGTAGTTGCGTCACCTGAAACCGGCCATTAAAGCGCACCCGAAGTGGCGCAAATAGACCAAGCAGCCGATCGGAACTGAAGGCAAATAGCCTTTTCCAAAAGTTCATCGAGCAACATTGGCGGCCGCCATTACTGGGGCACGAAGCGTGTGATTGGATCCGAGTCCTCACCGAACGCTGACGCAGACAGTGATGTGATTGGTCATAGCCATTTTGGAGCAGCTGTTGGAGGAGCCAAAAGTTCATTTTGGAGAAGCAAAAGAGCTTTTGGAGCATAACCGCACGCTTCATTTTCATTTATTACACTGCAAATGTGAGGAGGAGAGACGGCAAATATTAGGAGAACAAATACTAGCCGTTTAGTTGCTTGTGGAAGCACCAGACAAAGTAACAAGAAGATTACTGATGAAGCACAGCGCAAACTGCCGTGAATAATTATTTTAGGTACGAAATCCCACTAAAGAAATGTTAAAATACAATCATTTTGAGCACCTAGATTTATGTGTCCTTCAAGCTCTAAGGGGGTTGTAACAAAATGCAACTCTTAATTCATACAAAAAAACAGAGCATAAAAAATAAATCTACAAGAGTTATATATATCTTCTTGCACTCAGTCTAACTCTGGAGGAGTACCTTTCCCCTTAGTACGCGGGTGTGCTGCGGCGAAGCAAGACACGCAACATCGCGACACCGAGTTCGCAATTGTTGCTTCACTGCATTACACCACTATGCGGTGAGAAGCGCACTCAGCAAAGCTAAATAACCCACCAGAACAGACCCCGAACACGAGACATGTTGCGAAACTTCTGAACTGTGTAGTGCTTCGTGCGACATCAAATCGAATAGTTTGTTATTTGAGGCGATTATCGAAAGTCCTGAAAACCCACACGAGCCTACACTAACGATTCGCCCCGGTAGCGAGGCCTGCAGCTGTTATATTTTAAGTATTATTTAATTGAACTTAAGTTCTGGTGCAATGTGGGCGCAAATTCTTCACATTTTGATCAAATGTAGCAAGTGTAGCAGAATAAGCACTTTGGCGCAGTTTGGCACAAATGGCGCAGCAATCACATCACTGCGCAGAACTCGTTTTCGATACGATTTGTGCCGAATCCACGCCGAGCGCTGATGCAACCCTCGTATCCAATACAAGCTCAGATACGTGGTCAAACAATGGCGGACTCGGATAATTGGCGCAGCGGCTACTAGATGGCGCCACACACCCCGCCAGTAGTCTCAGATGTCAGACACCACTTTCAACGAGGACCATGATTTTATTTCCACGTAAATCTCGCGTAGTAGTCTGCGATGCATAAAGTAAGTTGGTCGTTCCTTTTCGTGCGAAAAACCCTGCAAAAGTTTTGCGCACGAAACAGCAGCGTGCATCCTTTACCTGTTTTTTTTACATGAAATGTACAAGCCGTATGGGCACGGGGAAGACATTGGAAGGGTCCTGGCTTTGATTTTGAACTCTAGAGCCGAGAAGAACTTATCCGGTCTTGGCGACGAGCCACTCGCGTATCTGCTCGTAGTTCTTGTCCATCCACCGCATGTTGAACTCCGCACTCTCTACGGTCTGTCTGTAAGTTCGCTCTATCGACGAAACGGTTCCTTGGTTCTGCTTGTAGAACGTCTTGAGCTGAAAACAAAAAAATGGAAGCCGTTTACAACTCCCTGTAATGCCGAATTAGAGCGCAGCTCTTGAGGAGGAGGGTAAGGCACGGGGGGGGGGGTCACATGGCCTGGAGGTCACGTGACCTCGAGGGGTGGGGGGCGGAGAAATTTTCCCGCTAAATTTGGCGGAGAAATTTACCCATCATGCACCGCGCGGTTACGCCGACGGCGACGCCGCTCAAGCTGGAAACGGGCGCCTAAGAGCTGCGCTCTAAAAAAGACACCAGGAAAATACACGACACAGGTTCATAACGTCACAAGCATATATCCTCGAAGTAATTAGTTTTTTGTTCTCGTAACCATGCACGTACGCGTTACAAAGAAATATTAACTAAATACCATTCCTCGTTATACTCGCTCGGAAAGTGACTAGTAAGTACATCGTTGAAAACCCTGAGCTCGCCTGCGCTCTTTCCCTTCTAGTAGGTACTACGTTACTCGTTAAAGCGATTCGGAAGGAACGCGTTCTCTCAGCTTGAAAGTAGCGTGGTATTTTCTCGCTTCTCGGAATGTGCCGTTTTACGAAGCGTTAATATTTCGTTGCTTTTGAACGAGTTCATTCAGGGATACCTATACTGACATACCTTGTGCATATTTTTATAGTCTATCCAGAGTTCTCTCGTCGTGCAAATTACATAATTTGGCTGGACGTTGTACACGTACCCCTCCACAAGGAACAAAATACAGTCACTGGTTCCTTTCCTTAAAGGTCCCATGAAACGAATTTTGGGCTGCGGATGAATCATTTTAGGTTGGGATTTTACTAATAGCACGTCGTTCGGTGGGCCAAAAAGAAAAAAGGTAGAAAGTCAAAAGCCTGACTTTCAGGGCGAAAATTTGAAAACACAGCGGACTATTTCGTACCTCCTCCCCTTCGTAAGCTCTCTGCCTTTTCACTGTGATACATCCGCGGTCCCGAAAGCGCGTTACCGGGTCCAAACTGACGTCACAAGAGGCCGGACCTCACTTCAACCCTTCACCCCTAAGCTGACATTGTGGTGGAAGGTACGCGCTTGCCGGACCAATCAGCCGCCTCCCTTTCATCGCCTGACCTCATTCTCTGCGCGTGCGTATGCGCGTAGGAGCGTCATCACGTGGCAAAAGTGTGGCTGGCCCAAGGAGCACGTAGCTTCCACAGCACTGTCAGCTTCGGGGTGAACGGGGTGGGGAAAGCAACTTTTGTCTGAATTTTGAGCGACGGGCTAATCTTCTAGGGGGAGAATGGATGTTTCCGGATTAGACAAACGAGAGTCCGAGCAAGAGGGGCTTCCCCTCTTTTCGTCTTCTTGAACTGTTTGGTGGAATGCTCGATTTATGAGTTGAGGAGGAAAGCCAAACAGGAAAAAGTTGGAAAAGCGTTTCATGACCTTAAAACAGGAAATAATCGTCAGCTTCTAACACAGGGGCTGCGATGATGTCAGAACGCCGAGCTCTTAGTGGCTGATTGAAAAAAAAATAGTGGGTAGACTTCGAGGCATCTAGCATTAAGCGTCTACCCACTATCCTTTAAAAAAAAGATCCAATCAGAGGTCGTCGTCGTTATGACGTCACCGCAAGCCGTGCGCAAGAGGCAGACGACTTGCACTCCGCAGTACTCGTTTTCAGCTCGAGAACCGGGGTCACAAAAGTCCGGCTCCTCGCGGAGAGTAACTATTTTCCTCCTTCATGTAGAGGAATAAGATGCACGTAGATTAGATATATGCTATCTTATCAAGACGTACACGTTGCCAAAGACCAAAAGCATCGCTTCTTCCTTCGACAATCAAATCTTGTACGAACTACTCCGCGCGGCGTGGGAACAATGCGCGCAAAACTTGCTTGTTTTTCTTCAGCTGAAAATGACTATAGGTCGTTAATTCGTTACCGAGAAACGTAACTAGGCACAACTAACGCATTACTTAGAACGCATTACGAACAAGTCTGCTCGTAACAAACTCTCGAAACGAAAAAAGAAATTGACCGTGACGGCGAAAAATCTTGCCTTTTATTACGTTTGTAAGTTGTAACCGGAGCTGTCAAATTGGAAGATCTTCGCGACAAATAGCAAGGACGAGTTTAAAAATAAATGCTTTCGGATCGTAGACTAACATTCAGATTTTGTTAAAAATCTGTTGTAGCGGCATGCTCGTGATTTGTGCATCGTGTATACTCCGTTCACCCTTAACTGCGGGAGCGCGAGCTCGTTGGCTTCCGGAGTGCTTTGATTGCACATGCCTCCGCGTTCACACTTGTGTTAGGAAGGGCAGAAAGCTCGCGCTGAAGGCGGAGCTTCTAGTCTCGGTTTGAGGCCTGGTTCACACTTGCGAATCGGCGGGCGAATCTGCAAGAATTCGGCCGCCGGGCGTAGACGTCCACTGTGCATCGCCGCGGCCGATTCCGCTTCGGCGGCAGTGAATTCGCTGTTAGTGTGAACCAGGCCTAAGGGTGAACAAGTATAGTAACAAACCGGCAATCTTTGGTTCCAAGTTTTGACTAACTCCCGTCACACGGCAAAATTGACGTCATTTCCAGCTAGTGCCATTCCGATCACGAACGACTGTAAGCTTGAACTCTGTCACACGCAACGTTTTAATGTCGTGTAACTCGATTATGATAATGAGCTAATCCACTATAGTAAACTCTTTGTGTATAGTTTTGGGAAAATAGAACGTGGTTTTAGGGTTGACAATGTCTTCAGTATTCTTTAAATATAATAGTACGCTATTTATTCTTTTTTACAGATGACAGTAGTAGTTGTTTTGATTAGCGCTGTCTTTTTCGAATTTGACGCCAGTTGGCGTAAAACTCGAAGCAAAACGGCGCCTGTGATATTAGAGCTATGATCAGAACGTCAGATAGAACCCTAAAATAAACAAGAATGGCGCTTACTTCTCATTTTAAGGTACAACAAGATCGGGTGTTTTGGAGAGAAGAGAACCGTGTTTCTCTCACCGAAAAAATGAGCTACAGGTCGCAGAACGCTCAGTTTCGGCCCCAACGCCATTGCTAGCGAATAGGACCATATTCCACAGCTTCAAAACTTTTTGTTATCTCATACAAAAGCTTTATTTTCGAAAAAGTTTTAGTGAGAGAACGGTCAGCAAAGTCTGAGAATACAGAAGAACGGAGTACGCTACCGGGAACAGGCCCTAAGTATTTGCTCTGAACAGAATGCAGGAAATCGCGTATAACTTTCGGAAGGATTGCGGTAAGTTCTAAGATTTGCCATCTGATCCTATAGTCACTAGCGGCCTATATTTTGGCCGAGACTGAGCGTTCGCCGATGCGCAGTTTATTATGACGGCGCGAAAAAAAAGCGGTTTCCTATTGTCCCAAGCGTGCAGTAGTTCTATGAAGTTCTGTTATGTAATACCCCTGAATGCCCGAAGAACGAATATATATGCAGTAACGCAGATAAATACTAACATTTCCTTTGCCGAATTTTGTCACTACAATTTCAAGGGGTGTTCTCCACTGCGCCTCTGCCGTCGGGATTTCTCCTTTCTCAAGTCTACCTCCGCCAAGGCAGGGGTAGACAGTTTCGGAAAGAGGAGTTGGAGCGGTGAGCTCGAGTTGGTTCTGCGCTTTTCTTTTTCCTGGCGGTGTTTTCTTTTCTTTTTTTTTTCTAGGCGAGATAGGATTCTTCCTTTTTTTCTTTTTTTAAATTTTAATTTCAGTATCTTGGGTCTTTTTTTTTCTCCTGTTTTTAATGGCGTTATTGTTTCTGTTTTCGCGGGTTTTCTTCCTGTTTTTCGAGGGTTGGGTTAGAGAAGCGCTGACCCATTGAGGAGGCATCATAAACGTCGGTTGCTAATTGAAAGAACTGTCCTGTCTGTGTGTGTCCGTCCCTATGTGTTTTATTCTTTCGTGTTTCAAGTAGCAAAGAATGTCATTTTCAGCTCGTGTCATTAAATGTTCCCGTGTGGCAGCGAACAACTGAGGTCCGAGGCGAATGTCATTCGCTGGAAATGACATTAATTCCGCCGTGCGACAGGGCATAAGTCGCCGTGTTTATATTTGCTATAACGTCGTAGCTTTCCGGAAGATCGGAAGATCCCTTATTCGACAATTTGGGTGCTAAGCACGCGATTATACTTCAAATATTCCGGAGACCAAAAAATCCAAGAACACATAAAATGGAAGAAAACCATTTTTTTCCCCCACCGATCTTTGGTTTTCGCGTTGTCAACAGTTCCTTAGTTTGTCGATGTCTTTGAAAGTTATTTCTGGCTCCCCGTTTTCTACCACGAGCAGCAAGTGGCTCAGTTGATCAAACATATACATTTTCGAGCACGTCTGGAAGTGGGCATGAGGTCTGAAATGAAATAGCAGCCAAGCCCTTTACCTGATCCAGCTCGAACCGAGAACGGATGTTCCCTGTGGCCGCAGAGAAGACCCGCGGCAGGGTGAATGCGCTCCCCGCGTACCTGCAATGGAGAAAGTATTCCTTACCTGTGAGAAATGTCACGTTTATTATTTGTAGTCTCACTGCACTGCTGCTGATTTGTTGACTTTTGACTCTTCCGCAAAAGGGTTTGACTGAGCAGATTCTTCCGTGACAAGATGCACGGAAGAATTTGTTCGGAAGTGGAACAAAATGCTTAATGGAAACGTGTGTGGTGATGTGGACATTGTTAGAAGAAAAAGAGAAGATGACGCGAAGAAGGGCACCAGAGAGTCTGTGCAGAATAGCCTGCTGCCGACAGCCAGTACTGGGCGCTTGGGACACGCCCCAAACCAGGACTGGGCTGCCAGGTGGTGTGCTACAAGGCTGCCGCTTTATCTACGTTACCAGAAGACTGCTTCCGTCGTCGGCACGCTGCGGGACGTCCGTATTCAGGACCGAGAGGAATCCCAACCCGCCCTCTCCCCGATGTCCCAGCACGGTACACCCTCCGTCGTCGCCTCTCCCGAAGAAACACCCCAACCCGCAGACTGACGACGACACCCGATTGCCCTGAATCTTCGAACTGATCGGACTTTGTAAATTTGCCGAGTTCTTGTTTATTTCTTATTTTTCGCATTTAGTTCCTTTTTTTTTTTTGTACTACATATTGTGGATTTTTAAGGCCTCGTCTCTTTGTTTAATTTCCATCTTCCCTCGAGTTTCGAACCTTCACATTACAACGCGCATTTAAACGCGAACCAGAAACAGCGAGTGAAGAACATGGCCACCAGTTCAAGAAACGACTCACATTTTGTGGATTTGAGCCCAGTTGCTCAAAAGGAAGTTGAAAGCGATGCTTCGTCCGTAGACCGACCTCCCCACGGAAGTAAAGACCGCAGCGCCGTCCTGGCGACGAATTCCGGAGTTCGGCGTGATGACCTTCTCGAGGAAACTGCAAAGGCGCGAAAGAGGAGGCGGTATCTAACAATCCACCCGCGTTTGACCAAAACGGGGGTTGGCACAGCGCGTGCGCAGAAATGCAGATTAGCGTGAGGTGAAGCGTCTGCGCATGCGCTGTGGTGACGTCAGAGTCGCCGACGAGCCGGACGCACACTATCGACACCTCCTAGAGAGCAAGGCCTATACTGCTGACTTTCCGGCGTCACCCAAAGGAGGCCAACGCGGGGCAGAGATTGAATACCAGTGCCACCCGAACGTAAATAGATAAGAATGAGCGTTTTTCTTTTTATAATGTGCTCAAACGTGAGTGTCACTGAGAAATCCGGATGATAATTTTTTCCCTCGTGATATTGCCATAGTGATGTCCTTGTGATGTTCTACTGGCTACTGGCTACATTGACCTTTCGTTCTAGACCCTTCATTTTGAAGCTTAGTAGCTACGTTTTTGCGCTTCTTTCGTCGCTTTTACTGACAGCCCGGTCTAACAAATTCTTCATCGACAAAAAATTAAATTTGCCTTTACTGATTTCAGTAAAATAGAGCTTGCCAATGGCGTTTATAGTTTTTTTCGAGAAATATAGCACTTATGTTTCGAGACATTTAACACCGCGCTTTATAGACGTCACTGGTACGTTCATTATATAAAAAAAGATTATAGGCTATTTAATAAAACCTTTTTGACATATCCTTGCTTTGCATTCTCTGAAAGCGAAAATAAAAATGTAGCTATATAATTATATACTCTTACCTAGTCAATATCCAGGGTTCCTTGGAACATCCCAGACTGGAGAGTATCTTTGACTTTTCTGAAGCATCCTTGGTTTTGTTGTACGTCCGCCACAAAAATTGCCAGTCGTCATAGTCTCCGTTGGCGACTGCTGTGCAGTAAACGAACGACCGGTAGTCCGGATTGATTCTGCGAGGAAAAAAGAAAGCCGAACGTTGTTTAGCGACATCTATAAATCACCAGTTTCATTTGCCATTGATTTCATTTTTGCTTCAAAGAAAATGAGCAATAAAACACTCGCCGACATATTGAAAGATCTATGCCTCGTTTGATTTGTATCAGACTGTCGGATAAAGTAGGCCGGGATCGTAATACGGAGATCGAAAAGTATGCCTGCCCTCGAGATGGAAAGGAGTTAACATGACTGCATACTTTGTGCAGTGAGGATGCGGATTTGTACGTGCATTTGCGACTTTTTACTGTTTATTTTTTATGTATTGACTCGTTCCAGGATCTTGTGCGGGCCTCGCTGTCATTTTTTCTTTTTTTTCTGTTTGCCCTTTCTTTTTGGATTATTTACTGGTCTGCGGTATATAATAAAATAAAATAAAATAAATAAGATGAACATGAACACTAACATGAACAAAAGTTTTCTTCGATCTTTCAAGTTCGAGAGAAAAATATTTCATTCGACTTGACGTGCCCCTGGTACCCGTATATAAAATAAGAAACATCAACTTCAAAAAGCACGAAAAAATAGAACGATTTCATTCGTCGCGAACACTCGTGAATTTGACCCAACTGCTGTGGATCGGCCCACTTAATCGCTCCCGCAATGGGAGCCGCGTTGTTTGCGCTCACACGTCACTCGTCTGAATTGCTTCCTTTTCTTTTACGGCATCAGTTAGAAAATGTTGCGTCACCAAGGCGGCGTAGATACTCCCTGCACGTGCATCCATGGAACGTTAGAACGGCCGCAGAATCAGGCATTTGTGCTGCCCTAGTTCGCTGCAGGTTGAGAAAAGCAGGGCAAGACTCCCAAAGAGTCCTTCCATTTTGTGCAGCGAACGCTGGAGAGGAGGAAACAGCCAATCATGGCCAGCAGAGAGCTTCGTGGGAGGGGTTGTCCTGCTTCGTCTTAATTTTTATTAATTTTATTGCAAAGGAGAGAAGAGAATATAATATCTCCCCTCCGTTTACCTTCTCTTGTGGAAAATGTTCCGGGTTCTGTGGGTAGCACTGTATTGCACTGTTTTGCGCTTTTTTTTTGTAATGTTATTGATTTTTGTGCTTCTTTTCTATTGTGGTTGACGTGAGTGGAGGGGCTCGTGCCTCTTTTTGTGACACTCAAACGTTGTTTTTTTTGTCTCGTGTTTGGCTGATACTGTGCAAGTGTATATTCACCTGTGAGCTTGTGTTTTTGCTTATTTGTACATTGTGTACGCAAGTACCATGTCATCTTATACGCAAATGTACTATCCCCCCCCCCCTTGCTATAATGCCTCTGGCGCTGCGGGGTAAACTGAAATAAATAAATAAGGCATCTATCGATGCATTACACGAGGGTTGAAGCAAGAAAGTCTACGAGTGACTTAGGGTAAGCAATGTGGCGGACGGGAAAGGCTCCCAGGCAGGAATGCCTACCGGTATACTTACGGGTTGGAGCCCTGTGCGTTGCTTTTCCAGGACTGCAAGAGTCTGACCGCATGGTCGACGCAGTCCTTTTGGCCGTACTTGCAAGCAATCGAGTAGGTATCCGCTCGCAGGTAGCTGCAAAGCCCCAAGTTGAGGTCACTGGCGATTCGAAGTACGCCCACATCGGTGACTCCATATCGCGATGCCACTTCGCCCAGATATCAAACACAGCGACTACGATAAACTCCACCAGAATACACTCCCAGAAAGGTACGGATGAATCTTGCGCCAGGATATACTCGGAACACCAATCACGGTTTTCGTTTAAGCCAATGATAAGGGCGAAGGGTATCGCACCAATAGCCACGGGGTCTAACAGGAAAAAATACGCCCCTCAATTGATACTGAGGCAGCATACGGTCCTTCGTGCGTGATATCGCGCGTCGTTCTCATTGGCTGAACCGATTAAAGGAACACCAGTGATTGGTCCTCCCGGTGCATCGCGGTAAAATACCTTGCGAGAGTGCATGAGCCTTTCACGAACAGAATCCACGCAACTGATACTCCGTTCCACCCCTAACTTGATAGGGTTCAAGGAAGCTATACGCGCTGGCCGGACCAATGCATCGCCTTCCTTGCATTGTCTGACCCCACTTTCTGCACGTGGGTACGAGCGGGAGCTTGATCCATTAAGCTCGTAGCTTCCACTGCCATCTCAGCATAGAACGGAGTATATTAAGTAAAATAACCCTCATAAATGGTCTAATGCATACTTTCTTGCGACGCACTCGAAGAACAAATCATTAATCTCCCCTTAGTCGGAGTAGTCTGTGAGAAGAGCGAGCAGTATTGCGTTTGAGTGGTCGTGCACCTACGTGAAACAAGGCCTCTACCCCTTTCGTTACTGAGGCTGAGCTTACCATCCTCGCAAGCTAAGCTCGATAAAGAGGCATTAATGACTGGCGCATCGTAAAACCGCGGAAGAGCGCACGTGAAGGCCTTTCTAAAAATGTATGGAGAGCAGCAAATTAGGAAGCATCCATTACGATTGTGCTTGAAAGGTATCATCTGCGCCATGGTTCTGCAGGTCACTGCCTCAACGCGGAGCTTTTTGTCTTTTGTGAGTCTACACGTTTATGGTGCTTTTCCATTCGATGTTCATCCTTCTGTAAATACGATGTTAGGATTCATCATTCAATGCACTCTACGAGGGGGAAGCAGAGGCGAGAGCTTTGTTAAAACATATAATATTGGGAAAGGTTCCAAAGTTAGAACTATATATGGCGAGCAAAGAGTCAATTCCCTAGTTACCTTTTTTCTCCTTTTTTTTTTTAACTGAACGTTATTGAAGACCAAGTGCATTAATTTTCAGTGTTCCTCTCAAAATTTCGAGTGAAATTAACATTTTTGGAGGCGCGTAACATCAGGTTTGAACGAAAAAAAGGACGTTTTTCGAGACAAATATGTGGCATTAAAACGGGTATCGTTATTTTATTTTTCACGGAATGTCAACGTTGCGCATTGAGATTATTGCTTCATGCGTGTCTATTTATTTTTATTTACTTGGCGCTTATGGCTGATTCTTGGATGTCCCACACCAAGGACTAGCTCTGTACTGGGACGAATGACTCGTCAGACTTTGCAGCCTTTTGTCTCTATCCCCTTGCCGGAAGTACACCCAAACTAATTCAATAAATATATTATAAATAGACGAAACTTAAATAACGAAAAGGCTCTAAAAATATTCAAATGCTAAAAGCGCAAAAGAGAAAACATGGCCGCACAGAACGCACCACAACGCTGACTTTAAATTTAAGTTCCTTTTCACGATATTTATGTACTTTAAACTACAGTCGAAAGTCAGCACAGTGGTATGTACTCTACCTGCCCACATTTCGTGTCTTACAGAGCATAATTTTAGTTACGAATAACCAACGCGCCCAAGCTTCCACCTTACCAAGCTCGAAACTATGCATGGGATCCTACTTTCTCGCAGAAAAAGCGGCGAGCCAGTCAGTTTGATCTACAGAATGCGCCCAGCGACCGACGAGGCGTTAAGTGGCACGACTCGAAAGCGCGACTCGCGCAGCAGAGGGAATGAACGAGGGAAACGCCGTGCTCATGTACCCGCGCAGATTTCGTGCGCAATGCTAACGTCGGTTCTGCCTCGGAATTCGCTGGATGTGCTCCACAGATCCCACTGATGGGCCCAACATGTGGTCTGCGGGAAAGCAGAGAGGCAGGAAATCTTGTCGTGTATACGGCGGGCAATTTCGTCTGCTCTTTGGGCACCTCGTGCGTTTGTTCACCCCCAAGAGGCGTCCACGTGCCCTTGTTTTCCCCGGAGACGTGAACCAAAGTCGTCAACGCAGTGTGCCTCGCTGTCCCGCGTCCTCTGCGCGTTCTCTTTGTTGCCCGTTCATTGCCGTGCTCCCCCTTGTGTACCGATGCACGAAAGACGCTTTTACAGCGGAGTTGTTAAGGACTAGTTTCCCCAGGATCGTGTCCGCCAACAAACAAATGTCGACACAACACTCTAGACAGCTACCGCCATCTATGAGCGACGGCGGTAACCTTTCCAGCCTTTTCACTCTGGCTTGACGACTTGCGGCCGGCCATTACTTCATTCCCACCAAAGTACAGCTTCGCTGGTCTTCCTTCTTCACCCGAGTGGAAAGGCTGAAAGTCTTTGTAACACTTGTTCTCCGTATGTATTCGGTGTCGGGCGGTGTACGTCGTTTGACCTCAAAGTTGATCTTGAAGAATGCTGCGAGCCATTCGAGCCAATAGGGTGCTTCCGGCGTTACGTTACTCTACGCTCGATAAGAGGATCGTAAGGTCCTCTTATCGGCTTAGTTTGGATAACTTGTGCCGTTCTCCGTGGATCATTCTGAAGTGAATAAGAGTAGGTAGCAACTATTTATGTATTGGTTGCCACGGTATACTTGCACTATAGAATATCCAATTGATATGCAATTGAAAGTAGTGAAAGACCTCTGCCAACGTCGTGTTTAGACATGAGCTATAGATGCCACGTAAATTCGTTGTAGACCAGACAGAATTGAAAGGTGTCTCACCCAGAGTATAGTCTCAGGGAGGGCCACTGAGATGGCGTACCACTCCGACGTTAAACTGGTCTCCTCATCACCGTTTGCGACCAAAATTTGTTGAAAAAGGTACTAAAAACAAAGTTTCAGGCGTTCACCTTGCCTTCGCATTGAGGGAATAAAATCTACGACCAACCAAAATGCCAAATCATAAGACCGCCATATATGCCTCGTTTTATCGCCGAAGATATACGAAGGAAAATAATCATATTTTACGTACGATGTAAGGACTGACTCTCCTTCAACTTGGTCCCACGTGAGTCGGTCATAATTTGGCTTGATGAGAGTCAAGACGTATTTCTGTGGGAGAAAAATAAACGCATTGGTTGTATAGCTTTTATACGAAAGAAGCATACATTTCTATCGAGTCTGAGTTGTTAAAACAACCCCGCAGAATGAAAAAAAGAAAAAGATACCAATTGATTGCGCAATTCAAACAAAAATACCCGTTAATTTTCTTCAGAGAGCACTGTGGAAAACCAGTCACTGATTTGTGCAGCTCCGAGTGCTCAACGAATGACGGCCCACGGAACTTTTTGACCAAAATATAGGCTCCAGAGTGACACGAAACAGCAGCTCGTCTCAAATACTCACGTTCATTCGGTATCAACAAGATAGCCTAGGTTTTTGACCAAACCCACACCATTAACAAATACAGCGCCTCTTTTTCTTCTAAAGTTATATATATTTATTTTTTTTATTTGCTGCGCGATTCGAAACAATGAAAGGCACTTTTCCGAAATCCTATACTCTGTTTCACCTTATGATGTACCGCAGGAAAGGCTAGAAGCGCGAGCTGCTTGCTCTAGGGCACATCTCGGCGGCGCAAGCTCTCGTGCATTAAGGGCAGCTGCCAACGCTGAAATGGAGTCTCGTTGCTTTCCGTGAGCCTCTCTCTGCCGAGTATTTCTAAGCGCAATAGAGGCTGTAACACCAGTGATGTATTAGAAAGTCTATAGACGCGAGAGCAGCCTCTGGTAGATTAAGGACGGAGACAACAAACATCCATTTTCTCCACTTAATTTTTAGCTGCATCATTACTCAGTGACTGAGAGCTTAATTAAGTTGTTCTATTATGATCACGCGTCATGCTTCTGTGATTCGTCAGGCGGCGTTGTTATCGGGTCAATTCCGAAACGATCATTAAATGCCCGGGACTATAGCTACTCCCTGAGTCTCTTGAGCTGTCACTCAGTACAGTCTGAGACTTGCATGCGCTAGTGTCGGCAGTTCTGTACAACCATTTCCGCACATGGGCACGTGACCTTAAAGAGAGCAACACTTGCACGAAATTCAACCGTTACGCTGAGTGCGGTGAATAGCTAAACTACAGAGGATATAGGGTTTATCTTCAGTCGGAGCAGAACGAGGACCTTGCCCCTCTCGCGATAACGCGGACCCTCTAACGGCCATCGGTGTTCACATCTTGGTGCTCGCAAGCATGCGAGCAGAAATTTCCTAAAGACGCGTGGTCTCGATTAACTCAATAATGAGAAACCCGAGACTGGGAACAAATGAAAAAAAAACAACGGACAACCACACACACTGTTCTTAAAACACAGCTACAATTTGTTTTTCGCATCTTCACTTTTGTTTTTTGCGAGGAGGTTGTTAATTTTTTAGGGAGGTTGGACGATTGTATAATTGTGACGATGTAAAATAAAAATCAGTAGCTGTTTTTTTTTTCAAGTTTTGTATTTGTTCCCAGTCTCGGGTTTTTAATTATGAAGTTAAGAGTGACGTAGTTTATTAGGAAAATGTTCGACTGTGATAACGTGGTGAAGGTGGCGCTGCTCATGTCCTGTCGTCCTTGAGCACGAACCATCGATCTCCGGGCTCCCGTGCCAGCCGTCAAGGCCAGCGAGAATGCACCATAGCTCACCATCCAAATGCCGTACACTTCTTTGGTATCCAGTCTGCTCCCGAGGAAAAAGTAAGTTGCTAAATGCCGCATCCCATGGAATGTACTCGGTTTCACGTGGAAGATATTCTGTGACCTTCAGGGCGAGCTTGTAGTCGACGACGCCAGCCCTACGCATACAGTTCAAAGAACACATCAAATAATAAAGAGAGCATCTATTAAAAAAAACAAAAAACAAGAAAAATCTATCGAGTCAACATAAAGATTAAACATAATTTTCAGTACCAGTTTCTTTATCACTTTTATACGTCGCATCATCGAGATTAGGACAGGCACAATAGCATGAACGTTTCACATTGCTGTAACAAATTCCAGATGTCCTTGCACCTAGATCTACCCCAAGGTAAAGACGGATTGCATACCTAACCTTAGTAGGTCCAAAACAAGAATGTTCGCACCTCTGCGGTCGCCGTCGCCAAGTTACCCCAAGGAGGAACGAGAAAATGTACAGAAGTTACCTTTTCAATTTATTTATGCCGACTATTAATCTTACACAATATTCCGATACAACCCAAGGGAAAAGGGCGCGCACGAGCAAAGTCGTTGTGGAAAGGAGGTCGCTCCTCTCCACTTCAGCTTTCCTAGTTTCCGCCCCTTTCCCCCTCGGACTGTCTTCCTTAGTTTGTATCTAACTATAGCATGTCGAAATTTCAAAAAGCAGCAAACCTTCCTCAACTAACATTAAAAAGACCCTGAAAAAAAAATTGTTTAACAGACTGGCGGGGACACGCGTGTAAAAGATTAATTTTACGCGAAAAAAATAATTAGAGCAGTATGACGGCGCATAAATTTATTTTAAATTTTGCGCGCAAAGTCCATGACGTCACGGAATGTCCATACGCTCTTTACACCTCAACGATCGAGATGGTCATATGCTATCTCCACCTCAACGTGAAGGCGAAGCCGATCCAGCTCTTTTACACGCGCCCGAAATGCCGACAGAAAACAAGTGGAAAGGAGGTGACTACCGACTGGGTTATATATAAATACCGTAATATGATCCCCATCTCTGTTATGCTACTTATATACAAGTCCCTTTTTTACATACTACAGCTATTGCTTCTTAGCGGTATGGGGTAACACGACTGCTACAAATCTTAAACTAATACATAATCTTCAAAAAAAAAAAAAAGCAATTCGAGGTTTATGTCATGCAGCATACGATAGTCATACCAAGCCATTACTTCATAAATTTAATATAGTACAAATTCCAAATCACTATAATTATAAACTTGCACTTTCCTGCAAAAGGTCTTTTAGACAGAACGAAAATATGTATCTAGCAATTTCCCAACTTGAACTTAGACAAGCGAATTATCCAACTCGTAATGCTGAAATATGGATAGCGCCACATTCAAGAACAAACTATGGAAATCAGATGTTAAAGTGTACCCTCCCCCATCTTCTGAATAGTTTTTATGAACTCGATGTAGATATCTTCAGTATGTCCGCCAAACAAATATGTTCACTTTTCGTCTAATGGTTACTCCCATGTAAAAAAAAGAAAAAAGTTTAGTATAACGATTGTATGCGTTTTGCGGGTGTTGCTATTTTTTTACATCCTTTTTCGTTTCATTTTTCTCTCCCTCTTTGTTTACATTCTTCTTTTTAGCAATATAGATGATGTTGTCTTTCCCATGCTATATAATGAATATGTCAAATAATAGTGTCTTTACGTTTATGTTTGTTCTTCCCTGGGCTGCTATCAGGGGCAGAGGCTAGTCGAAACGTGTGTCAGTTGCTTTTTTTTCTGCCTCCTTTCTCTGATTCAGGGATCAATAAAGAATTTGAAATTTAAATCGCGTCTCGTCAAAATTGCTATAAATATATTTTTTCCGCGTAAAATTAATTTCTTGACACGCGTGTCCCATCCATACTGTTAAAAAAAATTCTTTTCAGTTTTTTTAATTTTTTTATTGACATTGGTTTACAAGATTGCTACCATAATCCAACGCATGCACAGATGTTTTACCAGCCCCTATATCAGTTTTCTTTATCAACATATTACAAAACAGCGCGAAAAAGACGGGACACAAACGTATGAAGGACACAGGACATAGGCTGACTAACAATCAAAGGTTTCCACTAAAACTTCCACGCGCGCACAGTGGCACGCGCAAGCACATGCCTCTTCTTTATCTTCTCGCAGAGATAAAATGCTAATGAAGCAGCGAACTGCGGCGAACAAAAGAATGTGAGAAGTGCGCGAAACCCTACAGCGGCACCATACTGCTCATGCTTCGGCTGTCCCGACGCAGCCGGTAGCGCCAGCGCGAGGCTCCGGGCTTTCAGCTTTCCCAGCCAGCACGCGCGCTCGTGCAGTGGAAGCACTGTTCAGGGCAACATGCTCGCGCTTGCAGCATCGGCTGCGTCTGGACCTCAAAGCTGAAACGAAGTATAGAAGCAACGTTGCGAAACGCGTGATCAAAATAAATAATAAAAAAATAATAATGTTGACAGCAGTATGAGAAAACGCTAAGATCATGCACTGCGTTCACCTCACGTTCGTTACGGATCGCTGTGACAGAATACTAGGACGGTTGCACTGAGAACATACAATTCCCTGTTGCGGATCGCGTTCCCTGGGTCAGATGCACTGGACGCGACACTAATGCAGTGATCTGGTCCACGGGCAAGATATACGCGCCGCTTCATGATCTCTCTCCAGCTTGCCCTCATGCGTCCCACCACCTTTGTGTTGTCTCAACGGGGGAACACCCACAATCCCTGCAGTGTATAGGGTAGATGGGAATCCGTGTGGCCACTGGCCGAGCGAGGCCGGCGGCTGCTCACGCCGCAGCCCATCGTTCTAAACAACGACCAGTCTGTCCTCGAGCTAGACATTCTACCACAGCTCAAACGGGATCTCGGTAGACGGACTTCCTTCGACACACGGCACAAGCCTGTTTAGCATGCCCTCAGTAGAATCACAAGGGGTCAGTTCACCAGGCTTTGGTCCCACTTGGCGATTCGTGCACACAGTCTTGGACAGTTTGCAGGGGGGCGTGAAGACAACGTCGACGTTGAATTTTGCTCCTACATCGTTTCAGATTGTGCGAGATCCTGTGAACATAGGGCAGCACTTCGAACTTGTTTGGCTTTTCTTTAGTTGCCATATTTGACGAAAGAAGCGCAGGGAGTCCACTACACCATACACTTCAGGAAGACAAGCAACACGCGCGTGTGCTTGTCTTCCTGAGTGTATGGTGTGAGTGGCTTTCCCTGCGCTGTCACTGTCAAATATGCGAGCCCACTGTAACTCGCCCAAGCATCTATCCCTCTAGTTGCCATGTCACGATTTTTCATCTTCTTTGAGCAGTGATTCAGCCACTCCTCTCACCAGAAAAGGAGGGGAACCCGAAGGTTGCCGGCGGTGTAGCCTGACGGTCGAAGGCTCTCACGTACGGCGGGGGCACAGGACTCTTTGTAAAGCCGAGCGGAGGCACAGGTTGGCGATACCCCACGCTTTACTAATTACTGAGAGCGCGCCGAGTTAAATTCGTAAAATAGCCCTTTGGTTCGCGGCGAGTACATCCAGCAGATGTGGTCTGAACCATTGAAGGACAAACGTAAGCCCAAGAACTGCAATGCACCATCCGCCGGCAACTCGAGCGTGAAACGTAAGTGGCTCGAGCACTGTTAAAAACTTATCGGACAGACTGAGCGACAGAGTCCAGGCGAGTTTGAGGGGGTACGCTAACCAATACGGCAAAGTCATCCACACATCTACAGATCTTGACAACAGGGACGTCAATCAAAGCCTGTGAAACGGAACGGTCGAACTTCGCGAGACCAGATTTCGCGCAGTACCGGTGCAACTTCTATTTTTACTTAGGTCCCGTCTTTTTGGCGCTGTTTGTATTGTGCCGTTCAACCAACCAGCCCAGCGAGCTATCCTGTTGCAGTACATTTTCTTTATCAAGATTAAGCAGCGCTTCTATAGTACAGCCCATCTACAATCTACATATCGAATATGTCCTACGATAACTCCTCAATCCCTCCGACAATAACTCGCACACTGGACCACTTTGCCTGGCATAGTAGTAATAGCTAACACAATACTCTATACTTGTTGTCACATCAAAAAGAAAAGGAAGTTTCGCGTATTCTTATGCGCTGCGCAAAGTAGTTCGTACGAAATTTGTTGCTGAAGGAAGAAACGATGTTGTTAGCGTTTGAAATGGGTACGTCTTGATAAAATAACGGAAAGCTAATCTACGGTGCAGCCACATTTATCCTAATTCAATGACACGCAGGTGGAAGTTAGTGACCTTCCGCGATGAGCCTGACTTATTTACTACTGTTCGTAAGATGAAAACGATTAGAAATGTTTTTAAAGAACTTCAAGTGAATATATAGAATACGTAGACTACTGAATTAATATTACAATTTTTAAAACACGTTTTTTTATTTTCTTTTTATTGTTCCAGATATATATATATATATATATGTTACCCTGTTCACTCATTACAATTATCAACTGGCCATCCTCGTGTAATGTCCTTCTCTAGAAACTTTGATGTCTTAATGAATAAAGTAATTAAATCACGAGTAGTATCTTCCTTATTTAATAAGCAATATTTTGAAAATAACAAGTACACCTACCTTGCTAAGTCCAAGATGTCGTCAATTATTTGGGCTCGGTTGTTTCATGAATTTCCTGAAATTACAAGATCATGATGCACTGCAGCCGACTTACCATCCAGCCCTTTAAGCAAAGATAAAATAATTAAAAAAATATAGTGGCAAAAGCCCATGTGCAGAAAAATATGCAATGTTAAAACTTGATTTTTGAGGACACATAGAGTCTACAATTACTAGGGTGGCATGAATAGAACCTGTAGCACTCAAGTTTTGAGCAGCGCCCCTGGCAGGGCAAGATCGGATACTTTTAGGTCGCGGTTCCGTTGTGCGTGCTGCGCGTCGCGTCCTCTCAAACGCTCTCTTTGTGGCCATGGACGGACGCTGAGGGACGCTCACTTACCGTGTGTCCCGTCAACAGCTGCGTTATGAGCAGGTTCCAGTTTCGCTCGTCGTAATTGATTTTGTAGTAGCCAACCTCCTGACGTTGGCAATGAACCACCCGACGCGGCCGGCAGCTGCGATATGCTCACTGAAAGACACCTGGATCATTTCTGTCTCTCAGCACAAACAGAGACAAATGACACACGAATCTCGTCTATTGGCTAAAGTATATGGACAGAATGGACCCCTTCCGAGAAGAGGTCTGCGCATGCGCGAGCCCTCCTCGCACATAGCAGCGGCGGTTCGAATGTACCTCGGAAGGAATTAGGAACGGCGAAATAGCGTGGCTGGCTTGCTCGAAACGGCGCATAATTGACATACAGATGTGCCAAATAAGCTGTTGGCTGGTAGTTAGGCGCACCATTTCCCGGTTGTTCTCGCAGGCGCCGCCATTTCGGCGCTTAGTGCAAAGTGGCCGGTATTGGCGATAGTTACGGAGCTAAAAAATGCGACTTCCTGAGAATTAGATACGGCGTCAGGAATGATGATAATGTGATTAATGCAAAAGTGCGAGCGAGGCTTGATAACAATGACGATAAGAATCCCTGGAGAAGCGAAAGCTAAGGGGGACTAAGGACAAATACAAATCTGCAAACACAATCCAGGTGACTGGTGCGCGACTGAAAAAAATCCGCCTGATCGTATCGAACCAGTGGACCTCTCCTATCCTCAGCAGAGAGCGCTCTACCAACTGAGATTACCAGGAGTTAGACGTGAGTGGATCTGGACATGGTTTTACCAGCTGCCACCAGTCTATCACCAACAAGGGTGACAGCCTGCATTTTAACGGCAATGATGACACGTGCGATCAAGGCAAAAAGGCGCACGCGATAGATGACGAGAAAAAAATCCCCAGAAGGGGAACAGCGACGATGCAAGCGAAAAAGTACAAATCTCTCCCAACACAGCCAGGTCACCGGTGCGCGACCGAAAGAAACCCGTTCTTGCTCTACTGACGTCTAACTCCTGTTTAGATCAGCTAGGCAGAGCTGCTCCACTCAGGAAATGGAGAGGTCCGTGGTTCGATACCAGGACCAGGCGGACTTTTTCACAGTCGCGCACCCAACCTCAGCCGTGTTTGGAGATTTGTGTTTGTCCTTTGTCTCCCTTGTTCCTCTCCAGGATTTTTA
>JAZHYW010050515.1:0-35131 GCA_037355805.1 Ixodes ricinus | reverse complement strand
TAGTTCGCTGCAGGTTGAGAAAAGCAGGGCAAGACTCCCAAAGAGTCCTTCCATTTTGTGCAGCGAACACTGGAGAGGAGGACACAGCCAATCATGGCCAGCAGAGAGCTTCGTGGGAGGGGCTGTCCTGCTTCGTCTTAATTTTTATTAATTTTATGGCAAAGGAGAGAAGAGAATATAATATCTCCCCTCCGTTTACCTTCTCTTGTGGAAAATGTTCCGGGTTCTGTGGGTAGCACTGTATTGCACTGTTTTGCGCTCTTTTTTGTAATGTTATTGATTTTTGTGCTTTTTTCTATTGTGGTTGACGTGAGTGGAGGGGCTCGTGCCTCTTTTGTGACACTCAAACGTTTTTTTTGTTTGTTTTTTGTCTAGTGTTTGGCTGATACTGTGCAAGTGTATATCCACCTGTGAGCTTGTGTTTTTGCTTATTTGTACATTGCGTACGCAAGTACCATGTCATCTTATACGCAAATGTACTATCCCCCCCCCCCCCTTGCTATAATGCCTCTGGCGCTGCGAGGTAAACTGGAAATAAATGAATAAGGCATCTATCGATGCATTACACGAGGGTTGAAGCAAGAAAGTCTACGAGTGACTTAGGGTAAGCAATGGGGCGGACGGGAAAGGCTCGCAGGCAGGTATGCCTACCGGTATACTTACGGGTTGGAGCCCTGTGCGTTGCTTTTCCAGGACTGCAAGAGTCTGACCGCATGGTCGACGCAGTCCTTTTGGCCGTACTTGCAAGCAATCGAGTAGGTATCCGCTCGCAGGTAGCTGCAAAGCCCCAAGTTGAGGTCACTGGCGATTCGAAGTACGCCCACATCGGTGACTCCATATCGCGATGCCACTTCGCCCAGATATCAAACACAGCGACTACGATAAACTCCACCAGAATACACTCCCAGAAAGGTACGGATGAATCTTGCGCCAGGATATACTCGGAACACCAATCACGGTTTTCGTTTAAGCCAATGATAAGGGCGAAGGGTATCGCACCAATAGCCACGGGGTCTAACAGGAAAAAATACGCCCCTCAATTGATACTGAGGCAGCATACGGTCCTTCGTGCGTGATATCGCGCGTCGTTCTCATTGGCTGAACCGATTAAAGGAACACCAGTGATTGGTCCTCCCGGTGCATCGCGGTAAAATAGGGGACCTTGCGAGAGTGCATGAGCCTTTCACGAACAGAATCCACGCAACTGATACTCCGTTCCACCCTAACTTGATAGGGTTCAAGGAAGCTATACGCGCTGGCCGGATCAATGCATCGCCTTCCTTGCATTGTCTGACCCCACTTTCTGCACGTGGGTACGAGCGGGAGCTTGATCCATTAAGCTCGTAGCTTCCACTGCCATCTCAGCATAGAACGGAGTATATTAAGTAAAATAACCCTCATAAATGGTCTAATGCATACTTTCTTGCGACGCACTCGAAGAACAAATCATTAATCTCCCCTTAGTCGGAGTAGTCTGTGAGAAGAGCGAGCAGTATTGCGTTTGAGTGGTCGTGCACCCACGTGAAACAAGGCCTCTACCCCTTTCGTTACTGAGGCTGAGCTTACCATCCTCGCAAGCTAAGCTCGATAAAGAGGCATTAATGACTGGCGCATCGTAAAAACCGCGGAAGAGCGCACGTGAAGGCCTTTCTAAAAATGTATGGAGAGCAGCAAATTAGGAAGCATCAATTACGATTGTGCTTGAAGGTATCATCTGCGCCATGGTTCTGCAGGTCACTGCCTCAACGCGGAGCTTTTTGTCTTTTGTGAGTCTACACGTTTATGGTGCTTTTCCATTCGATGTTCATCCTTCTGTAAATACGATGTTAGGATTCATCATTCAATGCACTCTACGAGGGGGAAGCAGAGGCGAGAGCTTTGTTAAAAAATATAATATTGGGAAAGGTTCCAAAGTTAGAACTATATATGGCGAGCAAAGAGTCAATTCCCTAGTTACCTTTTTTCCTTTCCTTTTTTTTTTTAACTGAACGTTATTGAAGACCAAGTGCATTAATTTTCAGTGTTCCTCTCAAAATTTCGAGTGAAATTAACATTTTTGGAGGCGCGTAACATCAGGTTTGAACGAAAAAAAAGACGTTTTTCGAGACAAATATGTGGCATTATAACGGGTATCGTTATTTTATTTTTCACGGAATGTCAACGTTGCGCATTGAGATTATTGCTTCAATGCGTGTCTATTTATTTTTATTTACTTGGCGCGTATGGCTGATTCTTGGATGTCCCACACCAAGGACTAGCTCTGTACTGGGACGAATGACTCGTCAGACTTTGCAGCCTTTTGTCTCTATCCCCTTGCCGGATGTACACCCAAACTAATTCAATAAATATATTATAAATAGACGAAACTTAAATAACGAAAAGGCTCTAAAAATATTCAAAGCTAAAAGCGCAAAAGAGAAAAACATGGCCGCACAGGACGCACCATAACGCTGACTTTAAATTTAAGTTCCTTTTCACGATATTTATGTACTTTAAACTACAGTCGAAAGTCAGCACAGTGGTATGTACTCTACCTGCCCACATTTCGTGTCTTACAGAGCATAATTTTAGTTACGAATAACCAACGCGCCCAAGCTTCCACCTTACCAAGCTCTAAACTATGCATGGGATCCTACTTTCTCGCAGAAAAAGCGGCGAGCCAGTCAGTTTGATCTACAGAATGCGCCCAGCGACCGACGAGGCGTTAAGTGGCACGACTCGAAAGCGCGACTCGCGCAGCAGAGGGAATGAACGAGGGAAACGCCGTGCTCATGTACCCGCGCAGATTTCGTGCGCAATGCTAACGTCGGTTCTGCCTCGGAATTCGCTGGATGTGCTCCACAGATCCCACTGATGGGCCCAACATGTGGTCTGCGGGAAAGCAGACAGGTAGGAAATCTTGTCGTGTATACGGCGGGCAATTTCGTCTGCTCTTTGGGCACCTCGTGCGTTTGTTCACCCCCAAGAGGCGTCCACGTGCCCTTGTTTTCCCCGGAGACGTGAACCAAAGTCGTCAACGCAGTGTGCCTCGCTGTCCCGCGTCCTCTGCGCGTTCTCTTTGTTGCCCGTTCATTGCCGTGCTCCCCCTTGTGTACCGATGCACGAAAGACGCTTTTACAGCGGAGTTGTTAAGGGCTAGTTTCCCCAGGATCGTGTCCGCCAACAAACAAATGTCGACACAACACTCTAGACAGCTACCGCCATCTATGAGCGACGGCGGTAACCTTTCCAGCCTTTTCACTCTGGCTTGACGACTTGCGGCCGGCCATTACTTCATTCCCACCATAGTACAGCTTCGCTGGTCTTCCTTCTTCACCCGAGTGGAAAGGCTGAAAGTCTTTGTAACACTTGTTCTCCGTATGTATTCGGTGTCGGGCGGTGTACGTCGTTTGACCTCAAAGTTGATCTTGAAGAATGCTGCGAGCCATTCGAGCCAATAGGGTGCTTCCGGCGTTACGTTACTCTACGCTCGATAAGAGGATCGTAAGGTCCTCTTATCGACTTAGTGTCGGATAACTTGTGCCGTTCTCCGTGGATCATTCTGAAGTGAATAAGAGTAGGTAGCAACTATTTATGTATTGGTTGCCACGGTATACTTGCACTATAGAATATCCAATTGATATGCAATTGAAAGTAGTGAAAGACCTCTGCCAACGTCGTGTTTAGACATGAGCTATAGATGCCACGTAAATTCGTTGTAGACCAGACAGAATTGAAAGGTGTCTCACCCAGAGTATAGTCTCAGGGAGGGCCACTGAGATGGCGTACCACTCCGACGTTAAATAGCTGGTCTCCTCATCATCGTTTGCGACCAAAATTTGTATAAAAAGGTACTAAAAACAAAGTTCCAGGCGTTTACCTTGCCTTCGCATTGAGGGAATAAAATCTACGACCAACCAAAACGCCAAATCATAAGACCGCCATATATGCCTCGTTTTATCGCCGAAGATATACGAAGGAAAATAATCATATTTTACGTACGATGTAAGGACTGACTCTCCTTCAACTTGGTCCCACGTGAGTCGGTCATAATTTGGCTTGATGAGAGTCAAGACGTATTTCTGTGGGAGAAAAATAAACGCATTGGTTGTATAGCTTTTATACGAAGAAGCATACATTTCTATCGAGTCTGAGTTGTTAAAACAACTCCCGCAGAATGAAAAAAAAAAGAAAAAGATACCAATTGATTGCTCAATTTAAACAAAAATACCCGTTAATTTTCTTCAGAGAGCCTGTGGAAAACCAGTCACTGATTTGTGCAGCTCCGAGTGCTCAACGAATGACGGCCCACGGGAACTTTTCGACCAAAATATAGACTCCATAGTGACACGAAAAGCAGCTCGTCTCAAATACTCACGTTCATTCGGTATCAACAAGATAGCCTAGGTTTTTGACCAAACCCACACCATTAACAAATACAGCGCTTTTTTCCCTAAAGCTATATATATGTATATATATATATATTATTTTTTTTTTGCTGCACGATTCGAAACAATGTTATACACACACCACAGCGCACTATAGCAAACAACACTCACTCCAGACACACGAAAAATAAAGCAGAATTCAAACGAACCGCGCTGACTGACGACTCTTTTTATATAACTTTGTCTTCCTCAACGTCTAGCAACACCGAATTTTCCAAATCATCGCGCTCCGATCTCCTAGATGCCTAAGATTTTTTTTTCTTTCTGTCAGGTGTAAAGAAGGTGTACCTAATACAGTTGTTAGAATTTCTTACGATATGTTCTGCTTCGATAATTTCTCGAGTTAACTGGTTACTGTTCCTACCTAAAATTGTACAGGATGGCAGGTGAACGACACACCCACAATCACGGCAGTGTATGCCTAGATGCCCTGAGTTGGCTCTGGTGCTGTTGGTTTTTTGTTCACGGAGCCTATCATTGAGGCATCGTCCGGTCTGACCAATGTACACTTTCCCGCATCAATGATAGGCTCCGGGAACACAAAACCAGCAGCACCAGAGCCAACTCATGGCATCTAGGCATACACTGCCCCGATTGTGGGTGCGTCGTTCACTGCCATCCTGTACAATTTTAGGTAGGAACAGTAACCAGTTAACTTCGAAAATTATCGAAGCGAAACATATCGTAAAATTCTAACAACCTGTATAATACACCTGCACACCTGACAGAAAAAGAGCAAAAACAATCTTAGATCTGGAATCGGAGCGCGTGATTTGGGAACTTCGGTGTTGCTAGAGGCTGAGGAAGACAAAAGTTATACAAAAATAGTTGTCGGTCAGCGCGATGTTCGTTTGAATTCTGCGGTATTTCTCATGGTTCCGAGGAGTGTTGTTTGTATAGTCACGCAGTGTGTGTGATAATGTGCCAACCAACTCGCCCGGAAGCTGATACGATTAACAATTGAAACAATGAAAGACACTTTCTCGAAATCCTATAAAGTGGCAGACGCGAGACAGGTCTGGTAGATTGAGGACAGCAACAAACATCCATTTTCTCCACTTAATTTTTAGCGCATCATTACTCAGTGACTGAGAGCTTAATTAAGTTGTCTATTATGATCACGCGTCATGCTTCGTGATTCGTCAGGCGGCGTTGTTATCGGGTAATTCCGAAACGATAATTAAATGCCCGGGACTATAGCTACTCCCTGAGTCTCTTGAGCTGTCACTCAGTAAAGTCTGAGATTTGCATGCGCTAGTGTCGGCAGTTCTGTACAACCATTTCCGCAATGGGCACGTGACCTTTAAAGAGAGCAACACTTGCCACGAAATTCAACCGTTACGCTGAGTGCGGTGAATAGCTAAACTACATAGGATATAGGGTTTATCTTCAGTCGGAGCAGAACGAGGACCTTGCCCCTCTCGCGATAACGCGGACCCTCTAACGGCCATCGGTGTTCACATCTTGGTGCTCGCAAGCATGCGAGCAGAAATTTCCTAAAGACGCGTGGTCTCGATTAACTCAATAATGAAAAACCCGAGACTGGGAACAAATGAAAAAAGAAAAACGGACAATCACACACACCGTCTTCAAAACACAGCTACAATTTGTTTTTCGCATCTTCACTTTTTTTTTGCGAGGAGGTTGTTAATTTTTTAGGGAGGTTGGACGATTGTATAATTGTGACGATGTGAAATAAAATCAGTAGCTGTGTTTTTTTTCAAGTTTTGTATTTGTTCCCAGTCTCGGGTTTTTAATTATGAAGTTAAGAGTGACGTAGTTTATTAGGAAAATGTTCGACTGTGATAACGTGGTGAAGGTGGCGCTGCTCATGTCCTGTCGTCCTTGAGCACGAACCATCGATCTCCGGGCTCCCGTGCCAGCCGTCAAGGCCAGCGAGAATGCACCATAGCTCACCATCCAAATGCCGTACACTTCTTTGGTATCCAGTCTGCTCCCGAGGAGAAAGTAAGTTGCTAAATGCCGCATCCCATGGAATGTACTCGGTTTCACGCGGAAGATATTCGGTGACCTTCAGGGCGAGCTTGTAGTCGACGACGCCAGCCCTGCATACAGTTCAAAGAACACATCAAAGAATAAAGAGAGCGTCTATTAAAAAAAAACAAAAAAACAAGAAAAATCTATAGAGTCAACATAAAGATTAAACATAATTTTTAGTCCAGTTTCTTTATCACTTTTATACGTCGCATCACCGAGACTAGGACAGGCACAATAGCATGAACGTTTCACATTGCTGTAGCAAATTCCAGATGCCCTTGCACCTAGATCTACCCCAAGGTAAAGACGGATTGAATACCTAACCTTAGTAGGTCCAAAACAAGAATGTTCGCACCTCTGCGGTCGCCGTCGCCAAGTTACCCCAAGGAGGAACGAGAAAATGTACAGAAGTTACCTTTTCAATTTATTTATGCCGACTATTAATCTTACACAATATTCCGATACAACCCAAGGGAAAAGGGCGCGCACGAGCAAAGTCGTTGTGGAAAGGAGGTCGCTCCTCTCCACTTCAGCTTTCCTAGTTTCCGCCCCTTTCCCCCTCAGCACTGTCTTCCTTAGTTTGTATCTAACTATAGCATGTCGAAATTTCAAAAAGCAGCAAACCTTCCTCAACTAACCTTAAAAAGCCCCTGAAAAAAAAATTGTCTAACAGCCTGGCGGGGACACGCGTGTTAAAGATTAATTTTACGCGAAAAAAAAATTAGAGCAGTATGACGACGCAAGATTTATTTTAAATTTTGCGCGCAAAGTCCATGACGTCACGGAATGTCCATACGCTCTTTACACCTCAACGAGATGGTCATATGCTATCTCCACCTCAACGTGAAGGCGAAGCCGATCCAGCTCTCCTACACGCGCCCGAAATGCCGACAGAAAACAAGTGGAAAGGAGGTGACTACCGACTAAATCGCGATCCTCGTCAAGAATTGCTCTAAATATATTTTTTTTCGCGTAAAATTAATTTCTTGACACGCTAGTCCACCCATACTGTTAAAAAAAAATTATTTTCAGTTTTTTAAATTTTTTTATTGACATTGGTTTACAAGATTTGCTACCATAATCCAACGCTTGCACAGATGCTTTTACACAGCCCCTATATCAGTTTTCTTTATCAACATATTACAAAACAGCGCGAAAAAGACGGGACACAAAGTAGAAGGACACAGGACATAGGCTGACTAACAATCAAAGGTTTACTAAGAACTTTCCACGCGCGCACAGTGGCACGCGGCAAGCATCTTATGCTCTTCCTTTATCTCTCTACACTGAGATAAATGCTAATAAAGGAAGAAAACTTCAGAAAAAAAAAAGAATGTGAGAAGTAGAAGCAAATAATCTTCTACAGCGGCGCTATACTTCGTTTCAGCTTGGCTCCAGACGCAGCCGATGCTACAAGCACGAGCCTGTGGCCCTGGACAGTGCCTGTACTGCACGAGCGCGCGTGCTTGGCAGGGACGCTGGAAGCCGGAGCTCGCGCTTGTAGCATCGGCTGCGTCTGGACCCAAGCTGAAACGAAGTATAGAAGAACGTTGCGAAACGCGTGATCAAAATAAATAATAAAAACATAATAATTTTGACAGCAGTATGAGAACACGCCAAGATCATGCACTGCGTTCACCTCACGTTCGCAACACGTGCACCGCGTTCCGGACATAAATTAGTCCTTTACGGATCGCAGTGTGACAGAATCAGATGCACTGACGCGACACTAATGCAGTGATCTGGTCCTGACTAGTCGCATCGCCCAACCTTGTTATCAGCGTGCCGCACTATCGTGCAGTGATCTGCGTCTCACCTTAGTATGGACTATGTAGCCGCGCGTGCTAAGCGTGAGCTGTCGCCTTGAACGAAGCCGCAGCGCTGCACGAGCGCTCGTGCAGCAAGTGCTCTAGTCAAGGCCGTCAAGGCTGGCCGCGCACACAGCCTTCACGATCCCTGCAGTGAAATATAGGTAGATGGGAACCGTGGCCACTGCCGAGCGAGGCCGCGTGCTCACGCAGCCTATCGTTTAAACAACGACCAGTCTGTCCCAAGTGAGACTCTACCACAGCTCAAAGGGATCTCGTAGACGACTTCCTTGACACAAGGCACAAACTGCTTGGCATGCCTCGTGTCTACAAGGGCCGTTCCTAGGTTTGGTCCCGCTTGACATCGTGCACAGTTTGGACAGTTTACAGGGGGCCGTGAAGACAACGTCGACGTTGAATTTTGCTCCTACACGTTTCAGATTGTGCGAGATCCTGTGAACATAGGGCAGCACTTCGAACTTGTTTGGCCTTTTCCTGGTTGCCGTGTCAGGATTGTTCATCTTCTTGAGCAGTGATTCAGCCACTCCTCTCACCAGAAAAGGAGGGAAACCCGAAGGTTGCCTGGCGGTGTAGCTGACGGTCGAAGCCCTCATGTACGGCGGTGGCACAGGACTTTTGTAAAGCCGAGCGGAGGCATAGGTTGGCGATACTCCGTTTTACTAATTTAGTGTGCGCCGAGTTAAATTGTAAAAATGCCCTTTTGGTTCGCGGTGAGTACATCCAGCAGATATGGTCTGAACCATTGAAGGACAAACGTAAGCCCAAGAACTGCAATGCACCATCCGCCGGCAACTCGAGCGTGAAACGTAAGTGGCTCGAGCACTGTTCAAAAACTTTATCGGACACACAGACTGAGCGACAGAGTCCAGGCGAGTTTGAGGGGGTACGCTAACCAATACGACAAAGTCATCCACACATCTACAGATCTTGACAACAGGGACGTCAATCAAAGCCTGTGAAACGGAGCGGTCGAACTTCACCGAGACAGATTTCGCGCAGTACCGGTGCACTTCTACTTCTACTTTGTGTCCCGTCTTTTTTGCGCTGTTTTGTAATATGTCGTTCAACCAACCAGCCCAGCGAGCTATCCTGTTGCAGTACATTTCTTTATCAAGATTAAGCAGCGCTTCTATAGTACAGCCCATCTACAATCTACATATCGAACATGTCCTACGATAACTCCTCAATCCCTCTGACAATAACTCGCACACTGGACCACTTTGCCTGGCATAGTAGTAATAGGCTAATAGCTAACACAATACTCAATACTTGTTGTCACATCAAAAAAAAAGACAAGTTTCGCGCATTATTCATGCGCTGCGCAAAGTAGTTCGTACGAAATTTGGTTGCTGAAGGAAGAAACGATGTTGTTAGCGTTTGAAATGGGTACGTCTTGATAAAATAACAGACAGCTAATCTACGGTGCAGCTACATATATCCTAATTCAATGACACGCAGGTGGAAGTTAGTGACCTTCCGCGATGAGCCTGACTTATTTACTACTGTTCTTAAGATGAAAACGATTAGAAATGTTTTTAAAGAACTTCTAAGTGAATATATAGAATACGTAGACTACTGAATTAATATTACGATTTTTAAAACACGTTTTTTTATTTTCTTTTTATTGTTCCAGATTATATATATATATGTTACCCTGTTCACTCATTACAATTATCAACTGGCCATCCCTCGTGTAATGTCCTTTCCTAGAAACTTTGATGTCTTAATGAATAAAGTAATTAAATCACGAGTAGTATCTTCCTTATTTAATAAGCAAAATTGTTGAAAAAAATAACAAGTGCACCTACCTTGCTAAGTCCAAGATGTCGTCAATTATTTGGGCTCGGTTGTTTTCATGAATTTCCTGAAATTACAAGATCATGATGCACTGCAGCCGACTTACCATCCAGCCCTTTAAGCAAAGATAAAATAATTAAAAAAAGATAGTGGCAAAAGCCTATGTGCAGAAAAATATGCAATGTTAAAACTTGATCTTTGAGGACACGTAGAGTCTACAATTGCTAGGGTGGCATGAATAGACCTGTAGCACTCAAGTTTTGAGCAGCGCCCCTATGCAGGCAAGATCGGATACTTTTAGGTCGCGGTTCCGTAGTGCGTCGCGTTGCGCGTTGCGTCCTCTCAAACGCTCTGTTTATGGCCATGGACAGACGCTGAGGACTCCGAGGACGCTCACTTACCGTGTGTCCCGTCAACAGCTGCGTTATGAGCAGGTTCCAGTTTCCGCTCGTCGTAATTCACTTTGTAGTAGCCAACCTCCTGACGTTGGCGATGAACCACTCCGACGCGGCCGGCAGCTGCGATATGCTCACTGAAAGACACCTGGATCGTTTCTGTCTCGAGCACAAACGAAGACAAATGACACACGAATCTCGTCTATTGGCTAAAACTATATGGACAGAATGGACCCCTTTCGAGAAAGAGGTCTGCGCATGCGCGAGCTCTCCTCGCATATAGCAGCGGCGGTTCGAGCGTACCTTGGAAGGAATTAGGAACGGCGAAATAGCGTGGCTGGCTTGCCGAAACGGAGCATAATTAGCATACAGATGTGCCAAATGCAGCTATAGTTAGGCGCACCATTTCCCGGTTGTCCGCAGGCGCCGCCATTTCGGTTTATGCAAAGTGGCGGTATTGGCGATAGTTACGATCTAAAATGCGACTTCCTGAGTTAGATACGGTTCAGAATGATGAGAATGCGATTAATGTAAGTGTGAGCGAGCTTGACAATAATAACGATAAGAATCCCTGGAGAAGGGAAACAAGGGGGACTATATGGACAAATACAAATCTCCCAACGCAGCTAGGTGACTGGTGCGCGACTTAAAAAAATCCGCCTGATCGTATCGAACCAGGGACCTCTCCATTCTCAGCGGAGCGCTCTACCAACTGACATTACCAGGAGTTAGACGTGAGTGGACCGAACGGGTTTTAACAGCTGCCACCAGTCTATCACCAACAAGGGTGAAAGGCCTGCATTTTAAGGTCATGATGACAATGCGATTAAGGCAAAGGCGCAAGCGAGCCTGGACAAGAATAACAGATAAAAATCTCTTAAGAAGGGGAACAGAGACAAGAGGACAAAGTACAAATCTCCCAATCACAGTTAGGTGACTGGTGCGCGACCGAAAGAAACCCGTTTGCTCTACTGACGTCTAACTCCTGCGTAGATCAGCTGGCAGAGCGCTCCACTAGAAATGGAGAGGTCTGTGGTTCGATACCAGGATCAGGCGGACTTTTTCAGTCGCGCACTCACCTAGCCGTGTTTGGAGATTTGTGTTTGTCCTTTGTCTCCCTTGTTCCTCTTCTCCAGGGATTTTTATCGTTATTCTTGTCCAGCTCGCTTGCGCCTTTGCATTGATTGCATTATCAAAATAGCCTAAAAATGCAGGCAGTTCACCCTTGTTGGTGTTAGACTGTTGGCAGCTCTTAAAACCCGTTGTTCTACTGATGTATTAGGGTGCTCCACTGATGTGGAGAGGTCCCTGGTTTGACACCAGGACCAGGACCCGGCATATTTTTTCGGCCGAGCACCAGTCACCTAGATGTGTTTAGAGATTTGTGTTTTCCTTTGTCACCCTTGTTCTCCTTCTCCACGGATTCTTATCGTTATCGTTGTGTCAGGAAGCTCAGGAGATATTGTTTTCCATCGTTGCGGACGTTTTTAACACTTCTGGTAGACGGAAATGTGTTTCCCGCCACTTCAGATCAAGCTTTGGATAACTGGCAACCATGATTCTAAGCACCGAGAAGGCTAGGCTAGATGGCGCAAGCTACAGCCCGTTATAAAGTGTACAGAGCACCCATTCATTTATCCATCCGCGGCTGAGTCTGGGTCTCAGTGAATAATGAAGCTCAGAATAAGATTGAACTTCACAAATGCGACATGTGCAGAGGCAATGAGCATGACGTTTCATTTTCTCACTGTTCCTGTGCACATCGCATTTTGTTCGGACATATAGTCGTATCCTGAACTTCGTCATTGGCTAGGATCCTTTTATTGTTCGCCGTGACTGGCTGTCTCTGTGTTTTGAGGAAAAGTAATCTCCCATACTTTCTTTTTAGAGTGACCGGTGGACGTCGAGACGCGGAAAACGCTGCCACTCAAAAACACCATCTTTGCTCATAAACCTTCTGCACGGCGTGGCATGTGCTCAGTGTCCCAACACGCGCACCGCATTTTGAGGCGAAGTAAACGTCCTAGTAACTAATTTGCGATTACCTTCTCTAAAAAAAAAAAACACACACTGAAAGCCATTTGAAGCGATTTACTCCGTAAAAAATGCGGTACGTGTACCTTCCCGCAAAACAATCGGGTGATCCACTCGCTGCACTTTACGGAGGGAGATCGGCCAATTACGAGGCTGAAAATATGGTTAGTCAAAGTCTTCGCTTTGGCACTGAGCGTGTTGAACGTCGTGCTCATTGTAACAGCGCAGACATTTTTTTAAAGCATGTATGTTGGGACTCGTCATTAGCCAAGCTCATTCCGTAGGTTGCACCGATTGGCTCTCACGAGGGCATTACGAGAAAGCAGACGCACTGGAGTCCTACGGGACATTGGGAGTTGCCTGCCAAAGAATAAACATGTTTCGGAGTGCCTATGCGGGCAGGGAGAGGATTAGACGAGAGGGGACGCCAGAACGCCGATCTCTGTTGCTGACTGTAATGATTAGTAGTGGGTAGAGGCCTTCGTTTGCACTGCACCCTTCGAACGCTTTCGAATCTGAACGAACGCGACGCCGTACGCCGGCGTTACGCGTTCGAACGCGTTCTAAGATTGCAGTGGAGACAAAGGCAGCTAGCTTTGCCTCGACTATGGTGCCTGGAGCGCGTGTCCGACTGGTGCGTTTAGCGTCCTATCTCGCCCATAGATACGTCAAAAATGGTCCCGAAGTGGCAACAAATGAAGTCACAGAAGCCGGAGTGTCACGCTGTTGGTGGTCGCGATCGTCGCGGTGCGTCGTAGAAAGGCTGGCGAAAAGCACGAACGATCGCAAGTGACGCTGTCGTAGAGGCGTCCCTACTTCTGGCTGCCGAAACTTCCGTAGGCTGCCACACTGGAGAGCGGCCTGCAGCAGAACAGGCGTCTGCCACATCCACCACAGCTGTTGGGACGCCGCCAGGGTCGCGACTGCGGCCGCATGACACTTCTGATGACGTCATCAGGCGGAAATCGAGGGACCACCTTTTTGGGCACGACCTAGTTTTAATTCTGACCTGCCCACAGAAGAATGTGCCAGCGCGCGCCTTGTAGTACATGGCCGCGGCAGCAGTGTTTCGTCTCGCTATGACTTCGCAACGCTGCACAAAGCTTTTTTCTTTCTTGTTTATTAATCGAAGGCGCGCAAGGCGCGGCGGCTTTATCTGATCCTGACCTGCTCTCCTCGCGGGCCTCGTAGAATCTCGTCAGTCAGTGGTCGCGTGACAGATTCGTGACTAGAGGCTCCGGCCGCCAGAACAGTGGCTATTTATCCTAGAAGGCGCCTTATCTCGACGATGGCACAAGAGCAGTCGGGGCTAAAACGACCTCGCGCTTCCGTGTCTGGGAAGCGCGCTCTTTCGGTCCAAGCAAACATGACTGAGAGCGATGCACCCTGCTACGTGCTACTGCAGCTTGCTGGCGCCACGCAACGGTAGCTGTTCCCGAGAAGCCAATAGTATCACCAGCCGCGCGCCGTGAAGACCGTGCGTTAGACAGGCTGTGTACCGCGTTCGGGTCGCAGAGACGCCTTTACCCAGCGCCCCCGATGGCAAAGCGAAGCACTCCATCGGCGACAGCGTCTTCCATAGGAAGCCATTCTGCGGGCAAGTCAGCGAGGCACCATACCTCTAGCCACCTCATCATTAATCCAGGCAGAGGTCGGCGTTCTGGCCTGTTCTCCCTCAGCGTCTGCCGGCATAAGCTCTCCGAAGCGATTTCCAGAAATGCATCACGCACCTGATTCGTCGTTCAGCCACACCCTGGGAGTCGTGTCGTTCCAGTTGCGATGGACGGAGTCTGTATACGTGATCGGAATTTGCCACAGAACGCTTCAAGGAAAAACAGAGGGAAAACAGGGAAGTTAAACAATGCGCATCGGGCCTTCGAAGAAAATAATGGTGCGCCATGCAAATGCATAATGTTTACGGCTCATACGATGGGCGGCAAACAATAGTCACCGACAGCCGAAGAAACACAGCGTGTGGCTTATTATGCTCGGGTGTCTCGCTTCGTGATTCGCTCTTTGGCGTTCTTATCGGCCGATTCCGCCATCTGATTGGCTGCGATAATCCGATGCTTGGACGTCGACACGCCCCGTGTTTTGTTGTCTGTCACTAGAGTTTCGTTCTAGTCTCCGGAAGATGGCGTGACTACCCAATGGGCACGATATACTTGCTATCTTCGCGCATACGGCGATCCCAACGCGAACATAACGCCTTACGAAGAGCGCCGAGCGTGGGCCAAAGGCCATACACCTTTCCAGTTCCCGTTACCCCGGCCAAAAGTGTCGAGTCACTGGGGCTGTGGACGCACGTGCAACGTACGATGTTTCACAGAAGGACTTGGCATGCTCACAACACGTTCTACAGCCCAATAGACGGCAGCGCGGAGCGTAAGTTTCGAGAATATTACGCGCGCGTGGACAAGGAGGTTGTCGTATACTACACACTAAAAAAACGCCCGTGGGTTCACTTTCCAACAGAACTCGAACGCAGTCAACCCAGGCGTATACAATAAAAGGATCGCGGGAAATAAAAAAAAACTCAAAATATGATTAAAAGAAAACAACACGACGTGCTAGCACTGCCAGGGTTGATAAGCGAGTGAAACGTCATGCTCGACGTCCCTGCGCGCGTCGCATTTTTCATTTAGTAATCGTGTTATAAGCTTCGTTACTCGCTGGAATCGTTCTTATTGTTCGCAGGGGTTGGCTGTCTCGGTGTTCTACAGGAAAGTGGATTCACAATCTTTTTTAGAGTGTAACAATAGCCGTGTCGAAGATAGAAAAATAAATAAAACCATTCCCAGGCCGTCAGAATAGCTGGTTGACGTGTGTAATGGTAGTCGTGAAATTATTTATCTGTGCCGTAATTGTATTTCAATCGAGAATACATTTTTCTGTCAGAAACAAATAATCATTATTGTTTTCGAATTCCGCTTCGGTTTGAAACGACAACAGAGTGTCGATGCAGGCGAGTTGGCCATGATAAAACTGGAAACAGCGCATAAATACCAAAGACGAGGAAGAAGATGTAGGCAGGAGAAGCGCTGAACTTCAACTGATTATTTATTAATACATTAAAAAAGCATCGAACAAGCCGTTTCAGCATCATCAGCGATAGAGGCGATGGCGGAATGATGCAGGCGACTGCCGGATCGCGTCTGCTCGCACGACTAGCAAGCGATGTCAGACGCCAGAGGAGACGCACCGGACGTCGCGACAGGGAGACACTATACACTCTAGAAATGCCTGCGCGTCTACTTACCCGCAAAACACTGAAGAGCCAATCTCTGCGATCTACCAGAAATCAGCTCAGCAGAATGGCGAGGCGGAACATCCGTTTAGACCTCAAAATGATGTCTGCACTTTGGCATTACGCAATACAAAGTGTCATGCTTGCATTGCGTAATGCCACAGCGCAGACTTAATTTCGAGGTCTAAACAGATGTTCCGCCTCATAATTCGCTGAACTGATTTCGTAGATCGCAGAGATTGGCTCTTCGAGTGTTTTGCGGGTAAGTAGACGCGCAGGCATTTCTTAAAGTGTAGGCTTGCGAGAGTGATCAACCGAAAAGCCAAACCAATTATGTGGTAATGGGCGGGGCCACTAACCTTTGGGCAGGGTTTAGAGCGGGCTATGGCCTCCACCTAAATTGCGACTAAAGGCGTAAATATTACGCGAAGAAAACGTTTTTACGTGGAAAAGTTAGAACAAAAACTTACGTGTGCCATCTAAACCCTTTATCTATTTTAATAATTGAAAACGAGCGTATTGGTGAATAGCATACGAATACTTGAAACGATCAAACACCGAGGACGGGGACGGAAACCGGACTTTTTGAAAGAAGTCCTGTTTCCGTCCCCGTCCTCGGTGTTTTATCCTTTCAAGTATTCGTATCTATTTTTTTATTATTTTAGTGTCTTTTAAGCTGTCAGAGGCTTTAGCTTCACTTAAAACAAAGGCGTGTACTAAAGCATGCGCTGAAATAAAACGCACGTCTATATCTCTAGTCAGCTGTGTTCTGCCTTTGTTTAAAGGCCCGTTGACACACTTGCGTTTGCTTACGACCGAGTTTTTGCGATGTCTTACAACGAGATAGCACACTGGCATCATCTATGAGAAGACCCTGGAACTGCATTTCACTACAGTGACGGTTTGGCGGATTTTGCGAGATCAAATGTACGTGCCATTTATAAAAAATGGTCGTTCATAACATTGTCAAAAAAATTTTTGAGCCAAAAAAAAAAAAAGAATGATGCGCGAAAAAAATAAATATACGCGAATGCCAAGTGTTCCATGGCTACCCGATAGACGGCGCCAGTGTGTTTTCTCGTAAGATATTTTCAGAGGTTTCAGAGAGGCAGTACCAAGCATGGAGGTAGGAAGCTTCTGGAGGCGAAATGACGCCACCAGAGGTAAAGACGGGGGAGGCTTCAGGCTTGGAGGACACGCTCTCAACAATGACAAAAAACGAACAAAACCAAAAGAAGCTGTTGGACAGAAAGGACACTCTTGTGCACCCTTGGGGCTTTCCCAGCGACCGCGACCTCTACTTCGGATTTTCTCGTTTGACTGGATTAAGCCGGTATGTCGTCTCTCCATGGATTCAAGGCACACGGTCGTAAGAAGTCGCACGTTTGTAAACGGGCCTTTGAGGAGAGCTAGTAACAACTTACCTTTTCGCAGCGCCTTCATCCAAAAGGAAGCGCTTCTGCGTGAGGACGGCGGTTCTTTGGTCGTAGGACCTGTTCACGGTGACCACAGGAAAGCCCGTCTGAAGCGTCCAGGTGTCCATAACTTTCTTCACGTCCACCGGCGGATCTTGCACCTGGGCCTGGAACAAAACCGTTATCTCAAAAAAGTAAAAAAAAAGAAGTGCACACGTGTCCGAAGAAAAACAAATTCTTATGCCGGGATGCTTTTGTGCACTTTTTGATATTAGTATATAGTTCAAGTTTAAGTGTGCAAAAACTTTATGCGCGATATATAAAGAATAATTTTAGATTTAACTCTTCCGGACCAAGTTTGCTTTAGAAGCTAAAATTCAGCCATCAGCGCGGGAGCGTCCGCGTGGTTGTTGACATCTCACGACCGCGACTGCTCATTCAAAACTTCCCGCCTCTGCTTGAACGGGTGCGTTTGCGGGTACGTGCTGCCATCTGGTAGGTTCATAAGGAAACTACAACTATATAACTCCCGCCGTGTTTTTTTTTTTTTTTTTGTGCGCGGTTTTTTGAATTTGCGAGATTGGACGCTTTGTGCACGCGATACTTTCGAGATGGCCGCGTGCATAGATTTAGCCGCGCGTGCCGGCTGCTCCCGAGGTAGCGGAGATTGGAGCGATGGCTTTTCGGGCTCAGACTTTGAACCCTTTTCGGACTCTGAATCGGATGACAGCTCGACATCCGACAACGGCCTGTGTATGCGAACCCTGCTTTAAGCGACTACCACATTTTGAAGAAGTACTACAATGTTGAGAATTCGAAGTTTTAGTTCAACCTCGAGTGAGCGTGCTGCAGATGTTTTAAAAGTGTGTTCCTATTTATTTAAGTCTTACATTTTTTCATGCGCCATTGTATTCCCTTGCTATCGCACCAAGCAAAAAAAAAAATCGATTACGGGGGCACATTTTTGGACAAAAAAGCGACCATGAAATGGGTTAGAGACGAGCGCGAATATAAATTGTCTGAGGCATCTACGTTTTTGTTAATAGAACCTTTAAGGTCAAGAGTAAAAAAAACCGAATTCATTTTCAGCAACCGGTTCTTCTAGATTCAATCATACCAGGAAAAAAAAAATACAATACAATTTTAAGCATAATGTTTTCAAGAAACCTTTTTTTTTCCTCGGGTGATTCCGTCACCTCACGGTCTTCGCTGACGCAATTAGTCCTACCGTGTGATATCGCTCGTGAATGACACGGCATGCTAAAAAAACCTCATGTTCCTAGGACTCACAACGGTGAGCCGCAGTATATTTTAAATAAACGAATAAAAACTGGCATTCTTGGTCCCCTATTAGCATTACACTCTACAGAATATCCGTAAAGCCAACTTTCAAGCGGCGCATGCGAAGTGCCGATGACTGCAACCGACGGAGCGCGCCTGAGCTAATCACTAAGACCTAAGAATGGCTCCTGGTGAATCGCTGCGATCTACGGAGGGCGCCTAGGCCTATCACTGCGATGTACGGAAGGCTCCTATACTTCGTTTCACCTTATGTTGTACCGCAGCGAAGGCTAGAAGCGCGAGCTCATAGCGTTGGCAGCCGCTGTTAAGTCACGAGAGCTTGTGCCGCCGAGATGTGCCCCAGAGCAAGGAGCTCGCGCTTGTAGCCTTTCCTGCAGTACATCATAAGGTGAAACAGAGTATAGGCCGATCGCTGCAATATACGGAGGCTGCCTAAGCCAATCACTGCGACCTCAGATCTAGTAAACCAATTACTGCGGCCTACGGAGGGCGCGTAGGCCAATCAGTGCAATCTACTGAGGGCTCCTAGGCCGATTACTGCAATATACGGAGGGTGCCTAAGCCAATCACTAAGAACTAAAAGGGCTCCTAGGCCATACACTGTGATCTAAGGACAGCGCCTAGGCCAATCCTTGCGGCCTATGGAGGGTCATAGGCCGAACACTGCAATATACGGAGGGCGCCTAAGCCAATCACTGCGACCTAAGAAAGGATCCTAGGCCAATCACTGGCCGATCACTGCGATATACGGAGGTAGCCTAGGCCAATCACTGTGACCTAAGAAGGACTCCCAGGCCAATCACTGTGACCTACGGAAGGCGCCTGGGCCAATCACTGCGATCTACGGCGCACATACAGCGAATGACCAGGCGTCGGTTTGACTCCGAAACTTTATCTGCGTAGGGGCAATGAGCGAGCGAAACATCGAGTTGATTAGGGAGCTTTCGTAGACAGCTTTCCCACCTCCGCTGCTCTCCGGAACGGGGACTGCGCATGAGCGCCGCTAGTCTTGTCTGCAGAGTCCCGGATCTCGTAGCGGGTTGCCGAGAACGTTGCGGGACAGTGGAAACCATCTATGGTTTCCACTCGTTGTCACCCGCGTAGATTCCGCTTTTGAGCGCGACCCGGTTTTGATTCACGTCGTTTACTCGATTTGCTCCGTAAATCGCTGTAAACTGTAGAGGGGAAAACATGTGTAGGCAGTTTGCGTTTCATCTAGTCGGTTGTTGCGCCTCATTTTCTGTCCCCTCTCCCTCCGTAACTCGCCATAACTGGCTCCAAATAGCGTTACTTTTGAACATGCAGGTGCGTGGTAAAGTGGTATACTAGTACTTTGTAATTTCGAGCAGATTATGAGGTAGGTATATGCCGGACCTGCATTCCATTCATTGCACGTTTTTCTTTAGCTAAAGTAAGAAAGATGTAAATAACTTTTCTTTTCTCGCATTGATTGCCTCTTACCCGTAGTTTTCTCCATACTCAGCGTTTCGCTAGAGATGTACAGACTCGAGCAGGGGACATATGAGGAATGAAGACAGGCGCCGCGCGATTGTTTCCATAGCAACTAGCGCGGACGCTGTGACGCGGACGTATGTCATGCCGCCACGTCACAGCGCCCACGCGAGTTCCTATGGAAACTGCCGCGCGGCTCCCGATTCAATCGCTCATCTGTCCCCTGCGTTAGGGACTTAAAAGCTATAAAATCGCCGAAAACAACGAGGACAAAATCGAAGTAAGACAAACACAAGGCTTACTCGCGACTGTATTTTATTTGGAAAGAACACGTATACTATATAGGCGTCATCGGCCACTCTTGTCATCGCCGTGACAGAATAAAGTAAGGCTCTAATACTCCTCGTATATGGCAAAACTAGAATTACTTACGCGTCGCAAACCCAGCCTCGTACTGCTGTTCTACGACGATCATCCAGATAACAGCCATTTTGATATAAAGCCCCTCTATCCTGGGAAAAGTGGCGCCATTCATTGTTGTGGAAATGCTCGAGACACGTGCCGCGCTCCAGTTTTGGGAAGAACATAGCATCTGAAATCTAGCTCAGTGCTGCGCTGTGCCGCCATGATCTCCTCAAGCGGCTGCACGTTGCACGTGCCTCGTGCATCGAAGCACCTTGCGCTACTTTTGAAACATGAAGGGGCTTTATTTTGATAGGCACCAGTGCGCCCTCTATAGGTCGTGAGAATTGCGAATATACATCTCGCCGCACGACGGTGGAATCTGATACACAACGCCTGAGGCACTCAGCAAATTTATTCTCGTGTGTTGTGCTGCAAGGCTCAGACGGCTGTTCGGGGCTGCTCATTCTATGGCTGAGCAGAGCCATCTTATTAGGCGCCGAGAACACCAGGAGAACCCGGTAGCGCTGTCCCACTTATGTTTTTAAATTGAGTGCTACTGAGAGTAAGTATGGAATCACTGCTAGTATCACATTGGGCCTCTCACGTGCGGGTTTGCTTTTGCCTTTGAACTTCATTAACAGGCTTTCGGAGACCTGAGTTAGACGCATCTGTGGGTATACCCTGCATCTTTTAGTCGTGCTATCTGTAGCGCAAAGCTATTCAGTACAGAATGGCCGCAAAATCTCTTGAGAGTGGCCTCCAAGCACGTATATGGTAATGCATATTCTAGCCAGCTTTGAATGAGCCCATACGAAAGAAAGGAGACCTTTTCAGATGTTGGCTCATATGCCCAACATATCTGGTACGCCGAGAATCTAAGTTTAATATCCAAAAGCTGTGACCTCCTTCGGTATAGCTGTTTCATAAGTAAACGTCAAACCTCTAGCGCATGCACCGAAGACACGTGGTATATCTGATACGACATCCTCTAAAGATTCATCAGCTGCCTCACTAAAACAAGACAATCATCGACGTATTAAGTTTTAGTTTTTCTATCATCTCCCTGCTTTTCCGAGATGGCATTGTCGCAGCTACTTAAAAAAAAAAGTCTCAAAGAACCGTTGCCACACAGGATCCAATACGAATACCTTGCCTCTGTACAAACATGTCCCCCTCAAACGAAACAAAAATGTGCGTAAGATAAAAAGCTAAAAGTTCCAAAAAGCCTTCTACACTAAGGCCACATGAGGCCAGGAATAAAACCTCACCATTTTTTATCGATACACTTTCTAAAAGCAGAAAAAAGTGGTTCGTGCTCTATAGAACAGAACAGATCTTCTACGTCTAGTGAAAAGACACTTCTTAAACACCGCGCATCAATTTTCAGGAATTTTATAACGCACTCAGAGTTCCTAACTAAAAATGAATAATACAGCTTCGGGGTAAAGAGGAGCTATCTACGGCAGTGAGTGGCAGCATCTCGCCGTTCACTGCCGTAGGTGTTCCTGTTTACCGGTGCGGCATGATGCTAAGATTCTTGCCAGATATAAAGCCAAAACAAGCAGAGAACTGCATCAGTCATTTGAGATTCGGGCGAAAGGTTAAGATTTTGTGAGGCGTCAATCGCCCTTTCAAACAAAGCGTTTGATTTGATCGAAAATGCTTCGCGCAGATGTGACGATGACTAGACTGACCGATGGTGCCTATATATATAGTAGTGTTCTTTCCGAATGAACTACCGTTGCGAGTGCGCCTTGTTTTTGTACTATTTCGTCTTCGTCCTTGTTGCTTTCGGCAATTTTATGCCTTTTAAGAGAAGCAACTGGCCCAAATAACCACCTTGCTGCTTTAGGGAATTCGAGGCATGGGCTTTGGAGCCTCTGATCTATGTCAAAGTTGCTAGCACGCCGACATTTTACATATTCTGAATTAGCTTTACAGCCTAATAGTTTCAGGAGACAAGGGGCTTACCATTGTGAGCTCCGCCCATAGGTCATCTTGCTTGGCATTGGCGTAGGCCCTCTTTTTTAAGTAATTCTGTTGGAGAAGCGTGTTTCAACAGTTTCTAATTCCGCACACTGAAAACATTTTAAGTACAGATCTTAATGACTAAAAAAAATAATGCCGCATGTTAAAATTGGCTAGGAGAGGGCAAACGCAGTGAAGTGTAGCGCTAGAACTTCAGCATACAAGCAAAGCATTAAAGTATAAAAGAATGTACTCATTGCGATTTCAAACTTATATCTTCAGTATCGGCTGATCCTGTGAGACAGTGCGTGAAAGTGTAATTTCACTAGCCCTTCAAGAAGGTCCCTATTTTGTTTTCATGTGTAATTTATATGTTAAAAACCAGTTTCGCTATGCGATATATTTTTTTTAATCCGCTTCTTGACGAGGTAATACGAGATCCTTGCGTTTTTTCACAGAGGTGAACAAGAATCCAGTTAAAACAACTCAACCCGAATCGTTTAACACCGTGAAAAGCATTCTGCCTCCAATTATTGTTGCGCCATTTACTGTTTCAGAGAGCCCGTTGATTAAACAAATAAGAGCACTGAAGTAAATTCGAAGTAGTAAAAGCGCACGTTTAGCACGGTTATTATAGTGCACGTGATTTACTCAGAAAACGGCTGCCTGACCTGTTCAGCGTTCGGATCGAGATACGGACTTCAATTAACATGTCTCGTAAAAAAAGGGATCAATCACAAATTAAAAACTAAAAAGAAACTTTTTCACTTTAAACTTGGTAAATATTAAGCAGCAATAAGAATCTCCGATGCAAGTAATTACTCTAGGAAAAAAAAATATATATAGATGCATCTTACCGTGACACCCTTTCTGAAGATTTTCTCGGTGAGGAAGTAACACATCATTCGTATAATAGACGCGCCCTGAAAGAAACAGATAAACGTGATCATGCAAGTTCCATACATTTGCCAACTGAACAACGAAAGAAACAGGGTCACGCCCATCATACAGTCTGAAACACGGACCCCATCCACGAAACGAAAGAAAGAGAGAGAGAGAGAGGGGAGGTGGTTGCTACTTCTTTCGGGCTTGAGCTGCCTATTCCACTGCCAAGTAGGCACGTGCGGATAGTGATGTGCACCAAACAGCGCAGCGTCATTCATAACCTTCACATGGTAAGGCGAAACCACGACAAACGGCTCTTTTAAGGCCCATATATATATATATAAGTATTCACTGGCGGCCATAGCTGTGTAAGACTGCCGAGCGCGTGCTAATGGCTAGCTCCACGGTTCTTTTGCAACGTGCATTCCACATCATCAGACTGCCGGTCTTAGCAACCTATTAGTGTGGGCTCGTTCTGAGCATGCGCTCTAAAACACCCACAAATATGGCGCCCAGTGAATACTCTTTATATATATATCTGTGTTTGCACGCGATGACTTCTGTTCAAGCAGGCGGGTTGCACAACGTTGCGGAGGGGATTTTCGAAAAGCTAATGTACACAGTTACGTTGAAACGCAGTCGACCGAAGCCCAATAAGTACGCGCTATCGTCGCTCGCGTCTCACCAATGGTATGGTGCCTGGAGCGTTTCTCTGACTGGTCTGCTTAGCGTCCTATCCCGCCCATGCATCAAAAGTGGTCCCGAAGCGGCAAAAAATAACGCGACAGAAGCCGGAGTGTCCAGCTGTCAGATGTCGCTATCCTGGCGGTTGGTCGTAGTAATGCTGGCGAGAAGCACGAGCGAACGCGAGTGTCGCTGCCGTATACCGGCCTCCCAACTCCTGACCGCCGAAGTTTCCGTGGGCTGTTACACTGGAGGGCGACCTGCAGCAGAGCAGGCGTCTGCCACATACACCACCACTGCTGGGACACCGCCAGGATCGCGACCGGCGACAGCGTGACACCTCTATGACGTCATCGGGCGGAAATCGAGGAACCACTTTTTTGAAGGCAGTAAACACACCAGGTGGAGATGCGAAATTTCCTGCAACATGGCGGTGCCCAGCAGCAATGTCCATGTGGCCGATTTCGGGACGATCCCAGTGGCTTCCGCGACTTCTATCCAACTCAAACGACTGCAGCCTCGGCAAAAACCTGCTCAGTGTCGTGTGTCCCCACCGCTCCTCCAACGAGCAGAAGTCTGTCTCCGAACGGGGAACCGGAAGCGCGTCGCTGCCGGGCGAGGGGCGACCACGTGGCCATCCCCTTCTTTTCTCGGCTTCCGATTGGCCTGACGCAACACGCGGCGTTGGAAAGTTGAGCCCGGCCGACGCCCGGCTCTACTCTTTGGCGTCGCGCTGCGGAGCGCTCAGTGAGAAAAAAACCGCTTCCTGCCTCAAAAAATTCGAGAAGACTACTTACGTGTAAAAATGCGAAAGCATTTGTACACGCAGCGCATTCCTACAAGCAGCGCGCCACGTCATCCTTTTTCACACTCCGCTCCGGCGGTGACATCACGCTCCTCCACTGCGCAGGCGCGGCGCCGCCCCCCTCGGCCACGGCTTCCGTGACCGTGCATCTGCGTTGCTGCGCTTTTTTTACATTTTTTTAAATTTTTTAGGCGCGTTTGCTTTGATTTTGAGCGGCCCCGGTGGCTTTTGTGACAAAGCATCTGATATGACGCGACGCAGCCAATGGGAATATATTTCCTGTCTCGCTGCAACAGACTACAGGCTTCGCTCCATGGGACAAGGGAATTTAGGTGCCGTTTTTCGCGGCTTCAAAAGCTGATAACGCGGGTTCGCTCCATGGGACAGTTAATGCTTTCGCATTAAAACACCGTTCCGCAATCAAAGGCAGATATGGACCTCTAAGAATGACACTACACTGCCTGATTCGAACCACTATTCGCACACAGACCATTCCAATAATCGCCTTCTGCAGGCTGCCGTCTATACTGGGCTGTGTTACGCACTGCGAGCATGCGCAGTATAGCTCCGCCAAATATCACGATGCTAGTCTGTTCACAGCCCTGTGACTGGGCATTTTTAGACCGGGTGATAAGCGGTCGAAAAGCGTATATTGTCAGGCAGAGACAGTGGTTAGACAGCCGATCGCGTTAGCTCACCTTGGAGTAAGAGATCTTGTCGAAATTCTCGCTGATTTCGTCCGGATTATCCACGGGCACAGAGACGGGGTGGGACGATTTTAAGGCGTCCAGCTCCATGACGGACTGAACTTCGTTCACCACAATCTGATCCAGCTGCGGGAGAAAAACACCTATCGTGAGCCGCGCCCAAAACTGCGGCTCGAGCAAACCGTATCAGGCGTCGAAAGCAACGCGGAAATCCGTCCAACCAACGCTTCATTTCAATATTGGACGGGATACTCGGCAGGCAGTAATTAAGGTAAGTCAGTGAATATCTGCTTCAGAACGTATTTAAGGTACCACTCGACTTCACGATCCACCAGAAAAATAACTTCGACAATTTAGCTTAAATACTTAAAAACTCGGGACGAGCCCTGAGTTTGTTTTATTCTCTCAGTTGCCAGTCAATGTTACCAACACACTCTTCAGTTAATGTGACCGTTTCTTTTCTCGGTTTTTTCTTCTTACTTTCTTTCTTATTTCCATCTATTTGTTCTTTTATTGGCCTCTTGAGTCCACACTTTTGGTCGTGGCTTGTTTTTTTGTTCCGTGTTAGCTCGTCCCCGACTCCAAGTCTGCAATCGGTTCAGTTTTGCGTTGGGGAGTATTTGAGACAACAGAACGGGACCGACCTTACGAGCCGAGAGGCGAATGATGGCACGCCGAAAGCTCAACGTCACGCCTTTCGCCATATTTCTGTGCGCGGTCATTCGCCGGCCCATCCAATCGAGAGCAAAGAGTACGCCGTAACTTTGAGAACATGGTCGGTGTGAATCCTTTTGTGCGTGTACTTGGCTTAGACAGCGCGGCAACTTAACGCGCGACAAAGCATAGTACGAGACAACGTGACCAGGCAGGCGAGCTTGCTGTTATTCGATGTACTAAAACCCGAGACGGGAAAAAAAAAAAAAACAAGGAGGGGAAACACAACGTTGAGACGTTCTGTTTGTCCTTTTTCCTTTGCCTCGGTCTCGGGTTTCAGTAGAGTACGAGACGACGGCAAGACAGAGGAGGAGCGCCTACCATTCCCCAGTCTTTGTGGACGACATCGGTGCCGATGTATTCGACGTAAGTGGCGAATCCCTCGTTGAGCCACAGGTCGTCCCACCATTCCATCGTCACCAGGTTTCCGAACCACTGCAACGAATGCATCGTTTTATTATACGCGCAGAGACACCGACGGATGAAAGACCAACACACTGGTTCCAAACAAGTGAGCCTTTTCCCGCAACAGCCGTGATCATTGCACGCGATCGGAAACCAGATTTGTGTGAATGGTCTGCCCATGCGCCGTGCCTACAGCAGCGCCACCGTGAGCCGCGTGACGTCACAGCGATTACCGCCCAGCCCGTGCAAATCTGGCGTTGCCAGAACAACCTTGAACCGGGGCAAAAAAATAAAATCACGATTTGTCTGAAAAAAAAAAAGAAATCAAATAAATCGGATATATTTAATTTAAATCGGAATAATTTGATTTAAAATTACTGTAGCTCGGAAAAAGTAATTACTTATCACTATATGTACTTTTAAACATGGAGTAGTAGATTTACCAAGCTATCAAATTATTAGAAACAATACGGATGAAATAATTACTGTACCAAAATATTCTGGCGGGCTAGTTGGTTATACACACTAAATTACAAATAGCGATAAGACAAGGCCAGACGAAGAAGGGACAGACAGGCGGTTCAAAAGCCCAATAATCCGTTTTACACCCAACAGGCACCAGCAGCCAAAGCTGTACCGGCGCGAGGACCCATCCGGTGCCCCACTTCACGCGCTCTCGTGCAAACTCAATTGCGAAGATTGTCATGTAAAATGGATCAAGTACTGAAACTCTTTCAGTCAACGGTAAAGATGGTGGAGACGCATTTCTTTCCCACGCGCCTGTCCTGTCCACATTCTTCGTCTGTGCTTACCTAGTGCTGTTGTCAGTAATTTAGCACATTTAGAGCACATACTTAAAAGTACACTTTCTATATGTAGATCCTGCTGTGAATATTTTTTAACTAGTAAAAACTTTAATACGTTTTATTACGTTTTACTTTGCTTGGAAGTTACTTTATTGTTTTCGTTTCTCGCTTCCGCCTTATGATTGATTGCAATGAAAGAGCGGGTAACTGACGAGCGAGGTGGGAGGCAGAAAGAACGCTCGCACGCTCCGATTTTGTTCAAGGCAGAACATGAGCCTTTTGCTTCTGTTCAACCTGCTACGATCTTTCTTGATCGACACTCTAAAAAAGGCCTGCGCCTCTGCTTACCCGCAAAACACTCAAAGAGCCAATCTCTGCGATCTACGAAATCAGCTTCAGTGAATGAGGAGGCGGAACATCTGTTTAGAACTCGGAATTAAGTCTGCGCTGTGGCATCACGCAATGCAGGCATGACGCTTTGCATTGCGTAATGCCACAGCGCAGACTCTATTTCTAGTTCTGAACGGATGTTGCCAGCCTCATCATTCGCTGAGCTGATTTCGTAGATCGCGAAGATTGGCTCTTCGAGTGTTTTGCGGGTAAGTAGACGCGCAGGCATTTCTTAGAGTCAATGATTATTTGATTTAGATACAAAACAAATGCACGTACAGAAAGCATTAAATAACAGACAAAGTAAAACATAAAATTGATGAATTATTTGCGAGATGGAAGGTTCGATTTAAATAATCGCGGTAAAACTGCGGTGATTTAAATCACAATTTAAAACACGATTCAAATCACAATTTAAATCATTTCGATTTTTCTTGTCCAGCCTGCATAAAACTGATCGTAAATCGAATCAACGCCGCACTTAAAGTTAGGCTTGTCTTGTCGTTCTTAACGTATGATGTCAGTGACGAATGCAGGAAGTCTGAACGCAACATTCGCCCTAAAACAAAACTTCAACCTCCTTTTTTTTTGGCTCGCGTGTTGCAATTTGTGAGATCATCCAGCAGATAGCGAGGAGCAGAAGACGATTTGGCTCCCGGAAACAGCGTGTGTAGATCCCGGAGATAGTGATGCCCGTCCCACCACGGGCTCCGTGGCAAAGTGGAGCGCGGGGGACGTTTATTTCACTGGGCCCCCAAATGAGGCTTTCCACAATTTGTTCGCCTTAGGCAAAGCAATCGGCTAATGCAACAAATGGGCGTCGTAATGCTATTACGGCCACCGACAGATAGAAAACGCAGGGCGTAACGAATTCCGGGCACCGTATTATCGCTCCGAAGACAATGCGAAACGCAAGTTTGTCCGCTTCTTTGCAGGGGATTGCGGTGACGCGAGAACGCCGAGCTTCGATTGGCTCTGATCGAAGGACAGTGGGCGTACCTCGAGGCAGCTAGCGTCGAGGTCTACCGGGCACTAGCCTTCCAATGAGAGCCAATCAGAGCTCGGCGTTCTCACGTCGCCGCAACCCCTGCAAAAGAAGCGGACGAACTTGCATTGATTTGCGGCATTGGTCGATAAGAACCACTGGGGAAGAACGAATGAAAAATTTAAAAAAGCGTCAACATAATAAGTTGCGCCCCGTGCTTCTTAAGCTACCAGGGACCCGTCACTGACAGCTTAAGGAATTCGGGGCGTGGCTTATTATCTGCACGCTTCTTGATTCGTTCATCGGCGTTCTAATCAGCTCTTGCTGTAAGCTCATTGGCCGCCAAGAGGTGAAAGGATGCTCCGGGAAGCTGTCAGTATGCAGAGGTAAGCTTGCCGCTCGTCATTACCTGGTGGGCGAGTTCGTGGGCCACCACTTCGGCCACTCGCTGCTTGTTGTAGGAAGAGGAGGCGCCCTTGTTGAAGAGCAGCGACGTCTCCCGAAAGGTGACCAGCCCCAGTTCTCCATGGCGCCGGCGCTGAAGTCGGGCAGCGCGATCATATCTGGCCGGGAGAAGTCGGCAAATGAGAGCGGCTTCCGACACAGCGCACTCATGCATTAAATAGGTTCTGATATCTTTCTGTTTGCATACTGGCCCGCAACGCGCTCTTAAAGACTAATAATTTTTTCTCGTATCGGCTTGGTGAATGGAAAGGGCCAGCGGTTTCGAACCCCAGTGTTCATCATTTTACAGCGAAGCCATACGCTAGGGTCTGGGAAAAAATTGACTGCATCTCCACGTGGTGAATGATGTTGATTGGGACGAAGCTCCGGTGGTGCTTGTCTGCGTAGACGCTGAGCCGCAGCATGCCGAGCCTTTCGTTCGTTTTCATCCATGTCAGAAAGAGAATGCGTGGTATGGAACGTGGATTTGATGCATACCCTCGTCTATAAACGTTGACCACGCGCAGTTACGCATTTACGCATTCTTCCTGTATAGACGTTGAGCGGCTACATGCAACGTTTCATCCATGACATCCCCAGCTCTTGAGTTACTACCACATCTCAGAGCCCCTTACTCGTCCCGCAGTCATGTCCCAGTGGTAAAGGCGATGGACTAGAAATCCATTGGGGGTCTTTCCGCACAGGTTCGAATCCTGTCGACTGCGCAAACATAATATACATCATTTTTTTCATCATTCTTTCATCATTTTTTCATCATTTCATCATTTCTTTTGCCCTACACTAGCACTTGAGCACGTGAGCTCACGAGCAGGAGCACGAGCACCGGACGCCAGACGGACTGAGGGACGGGCGGACATGGCTAGCCCCTAAGGAGCTTCGCCCTCAAAAATTGTAGAGCCCTTTCACTTCACGTGAAGATGGAGGACCAGCGAAGCTGTTATCTTTACGACGTCCAGGACGATGACTAGAGGACGACGTCTAGGACGACCTCAAAACAATTTCTAGGACGACCTCAAGAACGACTTCTAGGACGACCTCGAGGACGACACCCAGAGGACGCGTCGTCTAGGGCGACCTCGAGGACGACGCCTAGAGAACGACGTCAAGGACGACCTCAAGGACAACCTCTAGGACGAGGCCTAGAGGACGACGTCTGAAACGACCTTTAAAGACAACTTCTAGGACGACCTCAAGGACGACGTCTAGGACAATCTCAAGGACGACTTTAGGACAACCTCGAGGACGACTTGTAGGACGACCTCTCGGAAGACCTTAAGGACAACTTCTAGAACAACCTCGAGGACGACTTCTAGGACGACCTCGAGGACGACGTTGGCATAATTACATAGTGAGGTCCTGATCCTTCATTATCTCTAGGCATCGTCCTCGAGGTCGTCCTAGAAGTTATCCTTAAGGTCGTCCTAGGCGTCGTCCTCGAGGTCGTCCTTCAGGTCGTTCTAGACGTTGTCCTCGAGGTGGTCCTAGAAGTTGTCCTTGAGGTTATCCTAGTGTTGTCTTCGAGGTCGTCCTAGAAGTCGTCCTTGAGGTCGTGCTCTAGGCGTCGTCCTCGATGTCGTAGAAGTCGTCCTTGAGGTCGTCCTAGACGTCGTCCTCTAGGCATCGTCCTAGACGTCGTAAAAATAACAGCTTCGCTGGTCCACCATCTTCACGTAAAGTGGAAGTGCTCTACATTTTTTTTGGTATGCCGCGGAGGAAACTTGTTACCGTTGGATCATGATATCGACTGCCCTTCTCATTTGTTGATATCGATTATAGCTAGCATATCGATAAGCATACAGATATAGCATCACAATCTATCGATCGTGATGCTATTTGCGATATTCACTGGACGCCATGATTCGCGGCGCATTTTGGGAACTACACTCTAAGAAATCACTGCGCGTCTACTTACCCGCCAAACACCTGAAGAGCCAATCTCTGCGATCTACGAAATCAGCTCGGCGAATGATAAGGCGGAACATCTGTTCAGACCTCAAAATTAATTCTGCGCTGTATCATTACGGAATGCAGGCATGGCGCTCTGCAATCAGGAACTATGAAGCGATGCTTAGGCTGTCCGTGACTAAAGCTCCCATTTGTCGTCTCTGAAGATGGACGATCTTGATTGTGCTGAATGCACGCTCGTTCAACACGCATTCCATCCATTCTCGCTGTTCTTTGGCAGACAACAAGTGGGAGCTAGAGGCGTAGCCATCTATAATACGATCCCGCGCAGCCTCTATACGGACGTAGAGCATGGGCGCTACCAACCGGGGGGGCAGCGCTGGTTCCCCCCCCCAGTTCCCAGAGTGCGGGGGGCAAGGCATGTGTTTTGCCCCCCCCCCCCGGAAACAGCCGCCACTGGGCAGGGCAAACAACTGGCCGGCGGCGCCCAAAAAATGCTCAGGGGCACCGCCCCCCGACACGCGGAGGCCTACATTTTTAACGCGCAGGCGATACAAACCCCAGCAACGGCGCCTCACGCCGGATTGGCTGGTTCAGGTGGAGATAGAGCTGCCGCCGTCAACATAGGCAGCGGTTGCAATGCGAGTTTCCGGAGCGTGGTAAGGCAACTTAGTGGCGAGATGTCACCCCATACGTACTCGTGACCCGGGTTGTATCCGGCGGTGCGGGCTTACTTTTTTACGTTTTGTCCTCGAACATTTTGTTTTGTCGAGGCATTTGGCGATATCAACGGCATTTCTTTAAGAATTAACACTGAAAAAAAACAACGAATGCTGTTGACGGAACAACGCTGAACGAAATCGGGTGCAGACTCTATTTACGGAGGTGCATGGGGACAGCGGGGCTTGGGTTGCCGTGGTCGGACGCCTCAAATTAATATCAGTTTTGTAATTAGCAAATAATAGTTTTGTAATTAGAAGCCGCATCAACTGTCGCCGCGAAGCGGCGTGAACGCAGGCGCGGGGTGGGTTAACGCGCGCTGCGAGTAAAACACGCGCCGTCCGAATCCGAGACTTGAGCTTCCGCGCGTTGCCGAGTAAGCCAATCCAGCGTGGGCGTCGTTGCTAAGGGGTCTCATCGCCTGCGCCGTGTGCGCCGGAGCCAGTGACCGCAGCGCCCGGTGCGCACACACCGTCTCTCTCCCCCCCCCCCCCCCCCCCCCCCCCTCTTTTGCCCAACGCCTACACACACACACACTACACACCGGTGTGGTGATGGACCGAGTCTGCCGAGCTTCAGAATCGGCAAAGTTCTGCACATGCCGAAATTTCCAGAAAGAAAAGTTCGGCAAAGATTCGGCAAATGTCTGCGCACGCGCACGAATGCGACGGGGCCCTGAATCGCAATGATCGCCGCAGTCGCGCGGTTACCATCGCACAGTTTAGTACATCCAGCGGTTATGGCGAGGTGTGGAGTAGCGACACTGTAACTGTGCGTTTGTGAGCTTTGCGAGTGTGGTTCTCTTCAATATTATCTGCCTCAAGAACAGAAGATCGACTAGTAATTTACGCAGTCCACTGCGCAAGTGACAAATGATGCGGTGCAGTCTGGATAACGTGATTTTCATTTGACCTTTCCATTGATGCAACAATGTAGTTGAAACATTGACTGACAACTGACAATTACGCTTAGTGCGCAGCCTACTGCCATCAAACGGGGCCGAGTCACGAGAGCTTGTCAGAATGTATGGAATGCAGCTGGCATCCTCGTCATAATGTGATACATGTTTTCTCCCTTCTTTTCCTTTCACGCACTTTCTGTAGTGTGTGTATTCTGTACATTTATTTGTCTGATTTGTTTTTTCATATGTGGTGGCGGGCTGTGGAACAGACATGTACACGCTACTCAAAAAAAGTAATTAAGTTAAGTTACTGAGTATTAGCCTCAAAAGTAATATGAGTAGAGTAGAAATTACTCAAGTGGAAAGTAATTGAGTAAATTAATAATTATCGTAAAAGTAGCGAATTACTTTTGAAGTTACTTTTATTTTTTTCTATGCTAACAAGGAAGTACAGTTTTGATGCGTTAGCAAAATTCTGCTAGCCGAATATAAAGTGGTTGTGTTTTCACAGAAATGCTTTCATAGCTGGTTCTGCTTCTGCATGCCTAATTCTTGTGTACTTCTTTTGGTCAAGGATGTATCGCGGATGTATCGACTTTCTACCTTGAGGTTTAGCACTGCCTGAGCTTGGTTTTGCAGTGTTTGACTGCTTACAGTGTTGCGTAAAGTACGTCTAAAAACTACTTGGAAGTACAAAGTAAATGAGAAGTTATGTTCTTCAAGCTATAGTAGTATACCGGGTGCAATGTACTTGAAGTAAAGTACTATAAATACAATGTACTTCCAAAGGAAAGTAGAAGTACTTTTTAACACACTCTTTCAGAATGCCCTTTCGTTCCCTATACATCGTTTTTTTTTTTGGCCGGTAGTGCATTGTTTATGCGAAATCGAAGGTGCATCACTTTTGTTTCGAAAAGGGCAACAAAAAACAAGGGTCCATCAGTTTTTTTTGTTTTTTTCGAAGTAGCGGCAATTAGTACGCTATAGAGTAATTGCTTTATTCTCGCTGACAAAATATTTAACAGAATCAACTTATAAGGCAGTCATTTGTATCGGTCTTATTGCCGCCATTAGTTCACTCAGAGAAATGACCAGATGACGTTTCGAAAGACAGCACAAGCTATACAGGAGCACCAGGTGAACTTCAGAGCGGGTGCTGCACTTTGTTACCTCCTTTGAGTGAGGATGTACTGTGTATACCTCCTGTGGTGGGCAAGGATTCCTGCATTTGGGAGAAGCGGAGACAAGCCCTTTCTTCAAATGGGTCAAGTCTCCTTGAGCTTCGGAATACAAAGAAACGCCAGTCTTCGGCGCTAATCCGACAGCTACTGGGTCTCTCTTGCGTCGTGTCTGTTCGCTCCCCGCGCCTCGCAGCAGTGTGATTGCAGTGGAAGGCTTGTTAAAATTTTGGGTTTTTTTTTACTATCCAAATCACCTTCTTCCCCCCCCTCCTTTTCTACGCCACATGATCCCCCCTCTGCAAATATCAGCTAATCTTTCAACATCTTATCTCTGTTGATAGGCAAAACAACCACTAAAATTCGAAAGTAATTTGTAATTTGAGTAGAAGTCACTCGGAAAAGTAGTTAAAGTAAACTACTACTTACCAAAATAGAAATGTATTTGAAAGTTACTGAACTACACAAAAAATTAGTTAAACTACAGTAACTTGAGTAAAGTAGTTGAACTACGTACTATCGGAAACAATATGAGCGTGAACGCGCCTCCGCGTGTCGCCGCTACCGAAGTTTTGCGCATGCGTGTAAAAATCCTGCCGCTGTTCTCGCTTTGACTGTTAACCCCCGTCTGTTGTCTGCTAGAGCGCGCTGGCGGCTGCTCGTGCTGTCGTCTGCTATGCGACTCCTGTGTGCGCTGGCGGCCGCTCGTGTTGTCGTCTGCCGCACAACATTGCGTGCTCCGGCGGACACCCGCGCTTCCTACGCGAATTGTGTTTGCCCTGGACAGCTTTAATGGTGTTGATTTGCACGCTAGTCTTCATTGAAACACAATGCTTTCATTCTTTGAACACGTGGACCTAACACGTCAAAACATCTGTTATGCCATCGGCCATGGGCTTGGCAGGCTTATTAGTAGTGCTCATACTGTGTCCTTTCTTCACACAAGAAACTCAGAAACTGGAAACAGAAACGGAACGGAAACTCGGAGGCACGGGGACGGGTCAACGTACAGGAACTCTAGCCATTTTTCACTCAACTGAATCTGTTCCGGCCTCCCCGTAGTTGAACGCTGAGCTTTGCAGATATTTTGTCTTGAATCTATTTGCATGTTATCGCTGTGTCTCGACCCAATGAAAGAAACCAGCTACTTATCACGTATCAAATGTTGGCATTGCGTTATCGCACCGGAAACTCCTGAATCATGTTAAGTCGTTTGTCTGAGTTGTGACGGAAATACACGAGTCGGATAGCAGACGACAGCGCGCGCGCGGCGCATAGCAGACGAGAGACAGTCAACAGTCAAAGCGAGAAC
>JAZHYW010050512.1:0-36139 GCA_037355805.1 Ixodes ricinus | reverse complement strand
CAGAAATTCCCATAGACATCTAGAGTCAACATCACAAGGCCATGGTGGCCACTAGAAAAAAGGCGAAATTAGGTAATTAGCTAGCTAAGAAACTAAAATTATTGAATTAACTTTTTAATTTACACTTGGACACATATTGCTTTGGGGGAATTGAAGCTAAACCTCAATATGTTCTAGCAGTGCAGTCAAATTTCGACAAAAAAGTTCTTAGTAGGTGCTACGAGGTCGAGAAATGGCACCCTGATACACGGCACCAAACTGAACCTGAAACATTGTACAAGAGTGCCAGTGAAGTCATTGTTCCGCCCTCTCCTTTGCGTACCTGCGGCTTGGCACGTGGATTGGCGTTATTGCAGCCGGCTCCGCTCGAGCAAGCAGAGCCAGCTGTGGTAGCTCCGAACCCCGTGCCTGCGCCGTGACACAAAGATGATGTCACTGGCACTCTTGCCCTGGCATTGTCTCCTTGTGGTCCTGCTTGATCCTGGCCCTGGCCATCTTCTCCAGGATGTTCCGCATTTGCTGGCCCATGAACACAGCGAGGACCTGCACACAGTACTTCACATTAGCACCAAAGCTGACTGTCAGCCCAACCTCAGTCGTTCAAATTGTTAAGGATGTTGCCTTGAAGATTTCACAGAAAAAGTGCTGTGCCTTTAAACTTTACAAGGCACCCATGCGAAAAGGCCTAACTGGGACAGGTTGGCATCTCAACTGGTTTCAACTGGGACTAGCTGGTCCCAAGTGGGAATCAGCTGGGACCAATAGGAGGCCAACTGGGACTAGCTAAGGGGTCAAATGGCTTGAATCATTCCCAATCGGGACTCAACTGGTTTGACCATGCCCAGTTGGGGAACGGGTAGGGCTGAACTGGGACCAGTTAAGGAATTAACTGGTTGGAGGAATTCCCAGTTGGAGTTTAAACAGTTTTCCCATTCCCAGTTGGGGTTCACATGCTGCGTCCATTTTGACAAGTTGCGGGTGGATTGATCTTTGCTAATGAAGGAAAAAACATACATTTATAGCTTTATTCAGATAAAAAAGACCTTTAGTTACTAGGTATACACCTATGTTTTTATAAAAAGAGTAAAGCTTTACGCACGTCGTGCACCTCGACTGGAAATTGCCATACGCACAACACAAAACTTGTATAAAACGAATGGTTAGAACGAGTTTCCGAAGAGGTAGCTCAGCGGTAAAGGCTCTTTCACACAGATCTGTGTTCTTACGTTACATGAAAAGTCACCGAGAAATCTGTGCTTTGTATTAAGCGTGACTACCAATTCAAGAAGACAGCCTGGCACGCGACATTCTAAACACGAATGTTTCGGTGACGACGAGCTAGGACGGTGAGTTACCGTGGCAACCAAGCACACAAGGCTCGTCGTAACCCGACGTAAAGAGTTGAGCTCGGTTCAACTTTTCACACAGCACCGTTTTCCTACATTACGTCTAAGCCACCGAAACATTCATGTCTCGAATGTCGCATGCCAGGCTATCTCCTTGAATTGGTAGGCACGCTTAATACGAACCACAGATTTCCTGGTGCCTTTTCATAAGTAATGTAAGAAAATGGGTCCGTGTGAACGAGCCTTAAGGTGTCTGCTTCATACGCAGCGGACCCCGGTTTGATCCCCAGTGGGGCTTTCTTTTTTCTCAAACATTTTGTTTTGTTGAACATTTGGCGATATTTACGAAATTTCTTTTTGACGAATAACACTAAGGAAAAAGAACAAAAAAAAAACCTAATGTTGTTGACGAAACTTTGGGGAACCAAATGGTATGGGGACTCCCTTTCCAGAGGTACAATCGGAGACAGCAGAGCTTGGGTTGCTGGCTGGACGCCGTGAAGTGGCATGTACGGCGGGGGGCTGAGTGGGTTAAGTTTTGTTATTAGCAGCCGCACACTAGTCGACGCGAAGCGGCGTGAACGCAGACAGGGGGGGGGGGGGGGTGTTTAACACGCTCACCAGTGATACATGCGCCGTCCGAAAGGTTGACCCAAATGGCATTAGCTCTCCGTGTAGTGCGTATAGCCATTTTCTGGTCGAGGTGCAGGACATAGTGCAGATACCTTTACTCTTATAAAATTATTTAAAATTTTAATGTACATAATTTTTTTCTAAATTGGAATATAATTAGTGGCATAAAAGGTGTGTACCGAAATCAACATTTATGTACAGTCGGCACGGAATGAAACGCGAACAAGGAGCGCATGGTTTTCAACCCACGCTGAGTCACCTAGAGACGCAACATTGAAGGTTTGGATGCACTGAGCAAGAGTCTAACACATCGAAGGAGGAGCCATCTTCTTGCAGCTCCCATCTGGTTCAGGTGGTGCAGCATCTAGCAAAAACCATGCACCCACTGTTAGCGTTTCATTCCGTGCCGACTGTACACATATAAAGATGAATCAAAACATTTATTAAAAAATCTAGATCTTTTGTTTTTAAATAAATCAATGATTTGGGCAATTGGATCCGCTAGCCGGCCACCATGACCCGCGCGCGCAATTGTTTAGTTTTACGCGTTGTCGACGCGGTAGTCGGTAGAGAAAGGAAGCCATCGGCCAAATGTCAAAACCATATCTGCGCTTCCTTGGAGCCAGCTGTAAATACGCCACGGTGGTAGCGGTGAACTTCGAGGACAGAAAGATGCATTTCAGCGATCGGAGGGCACCCAGGAAATGTCCGATTGTTGCGACACAAGCAATTGGAAATGCTGGATTGCAAGGTGGCAGCGCTACCGCATTCTCTCAGGACTTCACCTGCGCAACGCGGAAACACGGGTGAGCACCTTTCTCCACGCGATGCAGAGAGAAGCCGAGGACGTCTTCACTGATGCTGACAGACGCCAGCGGCTAATCTTTCACCTCGCACGAATCCTAGCTCTCAAAAGGCGATTGTCGCAGCTGGCTAATGAGGCAGCTGAAACGTTCCTCACTGAGCTACACTACGGTCCCTCCAACCCGGAAACGTGGACTTCGCCGAACCTATTATTTATTTTCATCCTCGGTTTTTGACAATAAAGACTGGTCAACCTCCCATTTTGTGCAGTGTTGGATCCAACCAACATTTTAGCTCGCCATGTGCGCGGGTCAATTTTCAGGTCCCCCTTTTTACGGCCATCCTGCCAATCGTTGCCGTTCTATGTTCGCGCTCTTTAGTGCAACTTCATAATGCACGTTCGTACCTTGTTGTCCATCCGGCTTGGGTGGACGCCGCCGCGGCCGATCCACTGGTGCCACTCGTCAGCCAGCCCGTCGAGGAACCCTGAACCCTTCCCTGCGACACGACTCGCAGCAGCGAGTTCACCTCTCGGTATCGATTATTCAGAGCCTGGATCTCTGCAGCGTGACTACGCTGCCATTTCAATAAGCAGAACCTATTCTCCCGTCTCGGAAGAACGGCAGAAAAGGCGATCTGCATCACTGGATTGCGTTCACAGAGCAGCTAGACGACGATATTTGTCGATGTACACGCTTGCACTAATATTGGAGTTAGTAGTGCCGACGTGCAGGATGACAACATCAATATCGGCTTGCCTCTCAGACACCTGAGAAAACAAGGCTACAAGCGCGAGCTCCTCGCTCAGGGCACATCTCGCCGGCACAAGCTCTCGCGCATTAATGCTATGAGCTCGCGCTTCTAGCCTCGGTTTTTGACTAAAACTCGAGGCATAAATGCTAAACAAAACGCTTGAAAGAGTGCGAAAATCAGTCAAAATAGCTTGCGTGACCGGAACCGACGGCAGAGCGGCCAGGAAGGAATGGTACGTACAGTACGGGGCAGGACCCGACGACCCGACCACGGAAGACTACAGTGGCAAACGCACATGGTAGGGCACATGTCATAACAAAGGCAACATCCGGGGCCGGGGATGATACGTTACTTCCGGCGTCGGAGGAGTGATTTCCACCATAGAGTTATTATAATGTACGCTAGAGGTTCAACTGGCGCTAGTGTGCTGCTGCAAATTGAAGCAGACAGCAACCAGTCCGAAATTGACTTCCGGTATTGCATTTCTATGGGAAAAAGCGAGCGCATTTTCTCTCTGCGCTCGATTATAAGAGCAAATATCACGAATAATTCGTACGTACTAGGTAGCTTGAAACATTTCTCAGTCACGCAGACGAAATAATTGGTCAGTTACAGCGTTTTTATTTGAAATTCGTGGCATAAAAAACGGTGCTAAAACCGCTTCGTACGTGTATTTATGTACACTGTCGGACACTGTTAGCGCGAACACGGCGTCGGCGCTTTCCAGCATGGGGGATATACGTGCCAGACGAACGAAAAACATGTGGAAAACCAAGAGAGACGGCAAGAACTACGCAGTAACACTGGATAAGTAACTCCTTGGGCATGCAGACGATCAAAATAAATTGTAAGTACTGCTTTATTCTTTCTGCTCGTGAATATGTGCGAAGATGCTTGTTCTGGGTTCAAATCATCACCCGCACGCTCCAAATCTTTGCAAATAGGGAGAAGCCAGAGAACAGCTGCCCGATTAAAACTGCCCGACATAGAAAATAATTAAAAGACAAACCTTTCGTAGCCCACATGCTTTATTTTTAAACAGATCGTAAAGCTGCACGACGGAGTCATTTTCATATAGTGACAGAACGGGCATATTAGCAATATATAAGCGCCACCGGAACGCTAGCGAACCTTGAACGCACTCTAGATTCCTTTCGATTGTTATTTCGCTTAGAATCGTCGCTCATTTTTACATACCTGCCATGGAACAGCGGTTTGGGCCTGAAACATAGCGAAGTTCAATATCGTTCAGTGGTAAAGGAAAATGCTGTAACTAAATCAATTACACTTTCACAATATCAATAAAGGTACATACTATCCGGTACAACCGAAATAACGAAAGTTATTCGTGTTTTTTTCCGGCGAAGAGACAAATTTCACGCGCGTTTTCCCATAGGAATGCACAGGAGCACCGCAAAAGTAGACTGGTTGCTGTCTGCTTCAATTTGCCTCCCGGAAGTCGCATAGACACTAGCGCCAGTTGAACCTCTAGCGTACATTATAATAACTCTATGATTTCCACACGGCCGTCTCTCCTCCGACCGGACTACGTCACTTCCGGCGTCGGAGGAGTGATTTGCACACAGGCCCTACTCGTCCGAAGGGCGTCGGAGGAAGCACTTCCAAATTGTATTTCGATACTGAAATATAAATACTCATCTGAAATTGTATCGCGATAGAGAAATACAGATACAAAATGTATTTCTGAAATACTATCGCGATACAATGGACCTTTTAGCGAATATGTGCTGCCACCTAGACACGCGACTGGGTTCGAGACTAAGTGGACAGAAAAAAAAAAACGCGCGCAAGGCCTCTCCCACCTGTTTCCCACCCAAAACGTCAGCTACATCCTGTTCACCCATTGAGGCGCTGTGACCTAGATACGGCTTTCCCGAACTCACCTTTGTCCCCATCGTGCGTAATCTTCTGCCCCGAAGTCGACACGAAGAAACAATCTTCCCTCTCTGCTCGGCCAGAAGGAAGAGAGAGAGGATACTGAAACCGTTTACTCTCGAACCGATGTTTCTACAAAGGTCCATTGTATGCGCGATACTGCCCAACCCTGGGTCAGACCCACGACGCAAGATGTCACTCATGTCCTAACAACAAAGACGCTTAGCAACAAAAGACACGCGCCATCTATGAACCGAGGTGTCAACTGCGCAAAGATTCAAATATCAGGTGACCTTGGTCACATGACCCACCGGGAAAACACGCGACAATGCATTTCGCGTCACTCGGCGACATATCTGTGTCGTCATCGTGACAGTGCATTGTCCCGCCTGACGATGACTCAATAATCCTGAACTCTTCCTTCATCCTTGTAGCGCCCTCCGGTGATTGACTCAGCAATTACGTTACAAAATCCAAGCGTTGCTGAGCGCTCTAACACGTGATCTGAATTGCGCGGAGCCCTTTTAAACGATTAAAATGCATTTACCGCGCAGCGATTCAAATTATGTCACGTGACTGTCATGGGACCGCAGCGCAGCGCCTCCTCGGATGCAGCACGAACCCTGTGCGACATCACGTGAGCGCCCCTCTCGGATGCAGCTCGAACCCTGTGGATGGATGGATGGATGAATACGGCTGAGCCCTTTGGATCGGGCGGTAGCTTACGCCATTTAGCCAATTTGCCTTACCATTTAAGCTTAGAATATTTAAATGTGGAAACTATATACACTCCGCACTGAACAGAAAGTGAGGCTGTAAAACCCGCTTGCCATCAGTTAATAAGAAAATACCTAGTTTTCTCGTGCTGTGCGACATCACGTGAGCGCCCTCTGTCGGACGCAGCTCGAACCCTGTGCGACATCACGTGGTTGTTATCATGAATTGCACACACACACACACGAACAACTAATAGCGAGTTCGTTTCACACGCACTGGCACCGTTCGAGTTTTCTCCCAGAATGCATCGCACTCGCGGAGTGTTGCACAGAGAACTGAAAAGGAACTCGCCAAATGCACCGAGTGCAGAAGACTGATGCTGCCGCCATCTATGTTGGAGAAAAGGTACCGACCTCAAACCGAAACTAGCGCCTTTCTGTTCGGAGTGATGGGTGGGGATGCGAGAGTGCAGTCACTACCAACGTTTATCTGCAAACGTTGAACGCTGCAACCTGTAGTTTATAGTTGCGATGACTTCAAGCAACTCGGCTGCCGTAGAGATAGTTACAGACTGGCGTAAATTTCCCCACCCAGCTGTCTACAAAGCAGCTGGTTGCGATCTTTCAATTCATATAACCTTTTACACTGAAGAAAACTGATGAAGCTGTCCGAGCAGAAGCTTGATCCGTTTGAGCATGGTATTATGCGTGGACCACTGAAAGGGTACGGCTGAAAACTAGTCTGTTGGAACATCCAGCAAACCTTTTCGTGGCACTTTCGATCTCGATCGTCATTAGAGGTGGATCTGATATTAGCCTTGGTGAGGACGTCGAGAGCGAGAGCTTTCTCGAACAAAATACGACGGGGCAAGTTGGCTGACGTAGGTAAATGTTAAATATGATGTTGTTGCCCAAGCCTCGGGTAGAGCTTTCTCTGATGCTTATTGAGCAGTCAGAGGTTTCTGCTGTGGGAGTTTTGTCGACAAATGTTCAATTTTTCTCCCGCATACGGATGGTGATCAGGGTTGTAAAGTACCTAGGTACAAGTAACTGGAAATCGGTATCTAGGTACTTTTGTTGTACCTGAGGTACAAACCTAGGTACCTTCATTTCTCGGTATCTGTATCTGTGTCTTAGGTACATTTTTCAGTAACTTGTAACTAAGTGAAGTTACTTTTTACAGGTACTTTTTTATTCACTTCATCAAAACGATAGAAACCATAAATCTTGAAGTATTAACACACTACCATGTGCCGTGATAGACGTTGAGTTGGGCACGACCTGGGAGGGACTGACTTGATCGAACGACGTTTTAGCGAACGAAGACTCGTCCATGATTTTTCATCGAACGACGCTTTAGCGAATGGCGGTGTTCGTTTGAGCGAACGGTGGATTAGCGATGCCGTTCAAGCGACACCAATTTATTGAATCGCTTCGGAACTACGTTTAGGGAAAATAGCAACCTGCTTCCTTCATCTCAAGCCGAAATCGACTTCATTGCGTGTGTGAAGCTCCTCTGACAGCTAAACAAGAGAAGAGATAACTTGAAAGATGTGCACCGTTTCGTTTGCCTGTATCTTGTCCTGATGGTGGCTCTCTTCTGCCATAAATACAATAGAAAATATAAACGAAAATAAATTATAATTACAACCATAAAGAAATGTAACATAGCAGATATAATACAGTTTCCACTCAAAAAAATAGGACTCAAATTTGGCGGTTATCAAAACTAAGAAAGTTCTGAAAAAAAAAAAAAACTTATTTTTCTTGAAGCTAGCGAAAGAAGAAAAAAAAACGAGGAAGCTTAAAGCCTTGCTCGATGTCGCAAAGGTTAGGTGCATATGCTCTCGACTCATGCGTTTCTTTATGCGGCCGACGTATTCGCACCGGCTCATGTGAATACGGTTTTTCTTATTTCTCGCATTGACACTAATAAAGCACTTTTATCGAACTCGTTTTTGTGTTTACCCTTGGTATAAAAAGCTTTACTTCCAATATATATTCACGAATTCGGGAAAAATAAAGTATCTTTAAAGTAACTGTACCTGTACCTGGGTACTTTTTTAAGCCAGTACCTAGGTACGTACTTAGGTACCTTTTCGTATGAGTAACTGTAACTGTATCTTAGGTACATTTTTGAAGTAACTTTTACAACCCTGATGGTGATAAACATCTCGGAAGCCGCTGATGCGTTTGTTCGGAGCATTTCTTGACACACTGGTATATTTCAGCGTCTGTACGGCAACCAGTGGCGTAACGGGGGGGTGTAAGTGCCCTGGGCGCCACTTGGGAGGGGCGCCGAGCCGATTCCACCCATAATAATATTTTAATGATGATGATAATGATGTCCTTATAACTATCATCATGAGGGGCGCGAAATTTCATTTGCCATGGGCGCCGTCACATCTAGTTACGCCACTGACGGCAACAGAGCGACTTAAAACCTGCAAATAAAGCACGGGATGTCAATTGCTTCCTTCATGAAATAGCAGACGCAAATTCACTCGCGTTTGATTCCGTTGCCCGTGGGACGCGATTTCTATCAGAAAATCTACTTTTTTCCCTTTCGGTTCCGCGACACATCGTAGCAGACGAACCCTCGTCGTCTGCTCCCGCTGCTCGCCGAGCCTCGCGACGGGAGTGCATTTCGGCGCACGCCCGATTTTCTCGGTGCAGCGGGTGCATGCACGCGTGGGGTGCCGCCGCTGAAACGAACCCGGAGAGTGCAACCACTCGTGGAGTACCTGCCGAAACGAACTCGCTTTACGCCGCGAGTGGGCACGCGTGGACACGAGTGCCGTGAAAGGCGAACTCGCTATAACACAAGTTAAGCGGTCTGGGAGGCAATGTGCTCGTAGCTCAGGGGATAGAGCGTCGGGCTGCTGTACCGAAGGTGGAGAGAAATGCCCCGTCGCCCGCAGAGCCTTATTTAATCGAATAAAATGCATTTACCGCAGATTCAAATCACGTGACCATCATGTGACCGGAGCGCAGCGCCCTCCCTCAGATGCAGCACGAACCCCGTGCGACATCACGTGAGCGCCATCTGTCGTACGTAGCTCGAACCCATCACACGTAAGACGCCCTGAGCGCCCCGTGTGACATCACGTGGTTGTTATCAGGTGATGACCACAACACCTGGCTTGTGGTTTGCGGTTTGAGGTCTGAGGTCATGGCACGCCTCTGGCACGCGCCTGACACGTGACACGCACGGTGACCTCGCACCTACACCGATCACATGACTCGAGGGCGAGACCTCGCTCAGCTCCGATTGGTCACTGGATAATGCCCTGGGGGCGGGGCCATGGATGCCCACGACCGATTGGTCACTGGGATGAGAGAGGGAAAGGGCCCCGCCCCACTGCGCTGTGATTGGTCGGATCGGGTTAGGCCTAACCCGATCCGATTCGCAAGTTGGCCGAATACTACTTAATATGCAATTAAAATTTGCTTTTCTTTTTTTATTGGGGGGGGGGGGGGGATTTACACATTTGTGTTTTACGTTCCAAACGCTTGCAATTTGTCTAACATATCACGAATGCTTACCTATCCTCACAGCTCCGAGCTCTGCCATGGAGCAATGAAACCGCTAAATGAAGAAAAAAAAGAGAAAAAAAACTTTGTAAAGATGTACAGAATATTTCCGAGAAGATAAAGCAACTAACTATGCCTAAAATACATGTTTGTTTTTATTTTCATGCGCACTAAAGGGGATAGCAGGCGAAAAAACGTCTGGTTGACGCTGCTACTCACATATGGAGAAACCTAAAGAAAAAACTTGTAATCTTCTTTGGGATGAATACCCAAAAATAGAGTGGCACCATCTCTAATTACCAGCGTCAACTGCATCGGATCTCGGAGACCATGTTTTTGGCCGTTATCTCCCGTGTGGATCAGGCTTAATTTTTTTTCCTGTGACCTACAATCGTACAATTTTAACGCGATGGCTTCCAGGAGCTCGTTTAGCAGAAAAGCGGCCTCCGTGGCGTGACGCGAAACTCTGATTGGTGGATAAGGTCACGACGTCATAATCACATGATCTCGCGCGGGAATTTCAAACAAACCACAACGTTCACGTGAAACGTAACGTCACGAGCATAATGAAAGTGATTAAAAAGCAAGGGATGTAATTCGAGTTAAAGGTAGCGTCATCTATCAAATAATTTCACATTATAAAGTAATTAATTTGCTTTTTTTAATGCAATAATTTTTCGATATTAGAGTATATTTAAGCAGGAATCGAACCCCTTCGCTTGCGGGTCAGACACGCTACTGACTGGGCCATGTCCGCCGCGCTTCCTGCTCACTGGCAGGAAGAGCATGAGAAGCGAATGAAAAGGCGATGCGAAAGGGGCCCGATAACGCTATCACATTCCTCTCTTAAAGGCGAAGCTTAAGCCTCCTCCAAGTGTTAGTGTGATAAATCCACCACCTATGGACACCTTTGTAAAGGGTTGCAACGCACTTCATTCATTGCATTATTCATACCAATGATTGTATACCTATATAGTACTCAGGAACACCTCCGAGGACCGTTTTTGAGGATAATCATGTTATCATTGTTTCACTTTTTTTATTCACAGTTACCATCCATCTTCGCAAGAACCAAGCTCCCGAAGTAAAAAAGTAAGCTATATACTGCGATACCGCCTACCACTATAAAATATATCCTGGGAGTATAATTTCCCGCAGGGCGCGAAAACAGCCAAACATGACGAATAGGGGAACCTCAGCAAATGAGGAAGCTCAGAACATGATTACGTCTAAAAAAAAAAAAAAAAAAATACCCTGTCCGCAGTGACTGTGGACAGGTGACACGTCATGTGCATTGTCCCCGCACAAACTGCTTTTTTGTGCGTGCCATATTTGGAGCTTCGTCGTTAGCTGTGTACCTTCTTCTATTCTTGGTTGGCTGACTCCATGTTCTGCGGATAAGTGAACCTAGAAGCCTTCTTTTTATAAAGTTTGGCAACATGTGAGAGTTGTTTGTTGAGAATGCAACTATTCGTTCTCAACAATTCACTTGTCAACAGCGCAGTGGGCTGGCGCTGGTGGCAAGCGAGCGAACTGCGCTTACCCACGCGGTTACTGTACACTCTCAAGGAAAAAGGGTGTAAAAGTGTGTATTGTTACACCCTTTGTCCCATATAATACACCCCAAAACTTCAATTCGACGTACAGAGCCCTATAGTCGAACAGACGGCCCCATATTTTACGAGGGGCTCTATAACGGTGCGACATAACTTTTTAAAATAGCTAAAGTACGTATCAATGATCACGTAAAAAAAACACCGAGTTTTTACAGTAGGGCAAAGAAAACCCCGATCATTTTTTTTGTAGTCAGTAGAACGTACATTAGCTATTAGCTATCATTAGCTATTAGCTATCAAGCCCCTCGTAAACTTATGGGCCGTCTGTTCGACTGTAGGGTGGTGTACGTCGAATTGAGAGTTTTGGGGAGTATTATATGGAACAAAGGGTGTAACGATACACCCTTTTACACCCCTTTGGTCTTGAGAGTGTAGGTGCACACACACCGACCACAAGCACACATGTGCTTAAGTTGAGATGGTTCTGGAAAATGTATTTTGGAAGAAAACCTGAAATAAAACTATTCTATACTATTCTATTCTATACTAACCGCGTTCACGTAGGACGACGCGTCTGCGCATGCGCAATGCAGACAGTGGCGCCACCTCAAACAAAACCGTGTTTTTCTTGACGCTCCAACAGACGACGCATCGCCGAGCCCCCAGTATCCTCCCACGTGTTCCGCTGGTATCATTTTTAGAAGTTTTAGAGTTTACCATCACACGATTCGAAGGTTGTTAGCTATCTTCGGGACTTTTTTATGAAAAAGGGCCGCAAAAGAAGCCTGCGAACCCAGAGGGACGAGTGGCGTCTGCTGTTGGGAACGGGACTGCACTTGCGCCCTGAAAATATCTGAGAATCGCCTATAAGAGTTTTTGACCGGACAACGGTATGTTCGGAAAGTTTGGCAGCTTTTTCAAACCGATTTTGCTATACATTAGGACGGAAATCGAGCGTTCGGCGACGAGGAAAGTCGATGACAGCTTCAGTAACGCGGGGCTTGCGAGTGCTCGAGCATCTTAACTGCCCCTCAGCCCTGCGTTTCTCGAGGTTTCAATGATTAGAGCGCAGAGCGAATATTCCAACCGAGATATATTTTGTGCCTCCCAATTCCTCGTATGCCTTTTCTTCCTTTTCGTTACATTGCTCGTAACGTGTCACGGAAAGTAGGCGCGCAGGCAGTCTATTGAGTCTGTGGGCATCCGGTAATTTGGACGGATGACTATAACGCTATAATAATAAAAATGTTTTTTATGTTTTTTTTTGTGCGTCCTAAAACAACCCGCATGTCCTCACTTTGGTACAGAAGACTACGAGCAAAACAAAAACGAGAGCAGAAAAACGAGAAAAGAATTTCCGGAACCAAATACACTCAGTTCACGACGTGGCAGCAAACCCTTCCACTCGACTCTTGAAAATAGTAAAGTTCCCGATTTAGTCTATGCTTGCGAAGCGACTGATAAACGATTGTATGCGTGCTAAAGGTGGTGGAAAACACGTGGTGTGAACATAAAAGGCAGGATGATTTCTAGCCGAAGGGGATGGTGCACGAATATTCACCTCACCTAAAAGCCTACCACCTTCTACGATTCCATTTACTAGCTTACACAAAAACGTTAGATCTCTCTCTTCTTTCATGAAGAGTCCTCGGAGGAACTTGGTCGAGAAAAAAAACACAGTCGAAGTAAAATTGACGTCCGAAATAGCGGTTGCAAAGAAAGTGTTTTTTCTGCACATCTTCAACCTCAAGTTCGAGGCTGGTGATGGACGACATCTCTCTGCTGGCACGACTTAAAAACGGATTGCCCCAACGTTTCTTTGTGTGCGTGTGTATGTGTGTGTGTGTGTGTGTGTGTGTTGTTGTTGTGCGTATGCTTCACTTTCGACTTTTGTCTTTGTGTTTCTCACGTTGTTTTTCCTACTTCTTTTTTCAGTTTATGAGTTTCCCGAGGCGCGCTCAGCGAGTCCCCGTGTCGAGGGAAGAGGACATCGTATATTCTTTGAGGATAAAGCGCGAAACACATGCGCGTCAAAACTGTCCGGTCCGGCGTGCGAACTGTCGGGAAGATGGCTGCTCCGAATCGCCGCACAGGACGGTTCGCGACACATGGCTTCCGACGCGTCGTTGCGTCGCTCCGTTCAGCTCCGCCCAGTTTTGGGTATCCCTCTACCGAATGGATGGATGAATGCTAATGGCTATATTTATAACGGGCGGTAGCTCGCGCCACCTAGCCTAGAAAACTAAAATACTACCCTCGCCCTTCTTGGTTTTTCTGACTTTAAAACAAACATAATATTTTTATTACATTCTATTAAAGTGTGCGTGTGTAGAGATTTTCCGTGAGGTTACTTTTCTGCTCAACATCACTTAATCGCGATGGACCGCAGCGGACCTTAGGAGCCATCCCAGCGAAGCGAGCACTGCGTACAAATCACGTGACTACGCACACCGCGCATTGCTGCGTCTCTCCCGAAGTTGACGTGACACTCACACGGCATTGGAATGGCTCGTAGCGTCCGCTGCTCTCCATCGTAAGGTGAAACGGAGTACATTCGGGTTTCGACGGCCTCGATCGGTCCCCGAAGGCCGGCTTGCTATGGCGCGCGAGATCAGCAGCTTGTTTTGCGCGCGCGAGAAAACTCGATGGCGTCCATCTCCTTCACCGCGCACCGCCACATGTGTGCGTGTAGGCGACAAGGGGGATATCCGCTTCCCGAACTGCCCGAACCACGAAGCGCCTCCTCGCCCGATCGGTCCGAAAGCCACGTGACAACATGACCTTCGCGCCATCCGTGCTGCCATTGGCTGCGGCCCTCCGAAAATCGCACAGCCGTGCGGCGATATCTAGCAAGTTGGACGCACGCCGGCGCCGGACGGAGGCCCCGTCCGACGCTCCGCTGCGACGAAAACCCTTGCCCTCGGACGTCGTTCCGGCGGTTCGCACGCCGAATCGGACAGTTTGGACGCGCATGTGTTTCGCGCTTAAAGCGCGAAACACATGCGCGTCAAAACTGTCCGGTCCGGCGTGCGAACTGTCGGGAAGATGGCTGCTCCGAATCGCCGCACAGGACGGTTCGCGACACATGGCTTCCGACGCGTCGTTGCGTCGCTCCGTTCAGCTCCGCCCAGTTTTGGGTATCCCTCTACCGAATGGATGGATGAATGCTAATGGCTATATTTATAACGGGCGGTAGCTCGCGCCACCTAGCCTAGAAAACTAAAATACTACCCTCGCCCTTCTTGGTTTTCTGACTTTAAAACAAACATAATATTTTTATTACATTCTATTAAAGTGTGCGTGTGTAGAGATTTTCCGTGAGGTTACTTTTCTGCTCAACATCACTTAATCGCGATGGACCGCAGCGGACCTTAGGAGCCATCCCAGCGAAGCGAGCACTGCGTACAAATCACGTGACTACGCACACCGCGCATTGCTGCGTCTCTCCCGAAGTTGACGTGACACTCACACGGCATAGGAATGGCTCGTAGCGTACGCTGCTCTCCATCGTAAGGTGAAACGGAGTACATTCGGGTTTCGACGGCCTCGATCGGTCCCCGAAGGCCGGCTTGCTATGGCGCGCGAGATCAGCAGCTTGTTTTGCGCGCGCGAGAAAACTCGATGGCGTCCATCTCCTTCACCGCGCACCGCCACATGTGTGCGTGTAGGCGACGGGGGGATATCCGCTTCCCCGAACTGCCCGAACCACGAAGCGCCTCCTCGCCCGATCGGTCCGAAAGCCACGTGACAACATGACCTTCGCGCCATCCGTGCTGATTGGCTGCGGCCCTCCGAAAATCGCACAGCCGTGCGGCGATATCTAGCAAGTTGGACGCACGCCGGCGCCGGACGGAGGCCCCGTCCGACGCTCCGCTGCGACGAAAACCCTCGCCCTCGGACGTCGTTCCGGCGGTTCGCACGCCGAATCGGACAGTTTGGACGCGCATGTGTTTCGCGCTTAAGGAGTCTCTCGTGGCAGTGTTGGCGGTAACACGTTACAAGTAACGGCGTTACCGGTAACGCGTTACTTTTGGTAGCGTAGTAACGTACTTGTTACTTTTCAAAAGAAGTAACGGGTAACGTACTTACGTTACTTATTTTGAGTAACGTGTAACGAAATTGCGTTACGTTACTTTACTTCCTAAAACTTAAAAAAATATTAAATTTTTTTATTTTTTGTGTGTTTTGAAGTGCCCGGTCATAAATTTCTTAATCAAAAAATGCCGCTGTCCTCCATTTTTTTTTTGACGTCGGTTTTTGTCAGGTTTGACGTCACACGCCATCTGCCACTGGTTTTTCTTCCGCGGCTCGTTGACCTCGCTACCGCCGTCGCCTCGGCTGGAAGGCCAAAGATGTCCGGCTTCGGGTGGATTTGGGAGATTCCTGCGCCGAAGCCTGTGTTTCGCTTCCCGCCGGGAAAGAGAATGACACCTTCGTGTCATGTTGGCTGTGCCAACATAACACGGCCAACATGGCACGGCCAACAATAACATCTTGGCCGTGCCAACATGTTATAAATTAGCTTCATATATACTTCCGCGTTTTTTCTTGTAACGATTCGGGTGAAACCCTAAAAAGAGAGGGTAATTAAGTTTCCGCATGGACATATTTTAGCTATGGCGCTTACGCACATATCAAACGTCGAAACAGCAAATGTTTTAGTTCGTGAATAAAAAGTAACGCAACAGTAACGTGCGTTACTTTTTATCAGTAACGGTAACGGTAACGCGTTCCTTTTATTTTGAAGTAACGTAGGTCGGTAACGCGTTACTTTTATTTGCAAGTAACGAGTAACGTATTTAGTTACTTTTTTTCGGTAACGCATACAACACTGCGAGTCGTGGGTAAGCAAAGTGGACTATACACCCATCGGACTTCAGTGAAAATCCACTAAAAGGAAGCTGAGCCACTTTTCAAGAAATCTGAGTTAAAAGCAGACTTCTGTGCACCGAGAAACGGAGGGAGAGGAGGCGACGAAAAGGGATGTCAGAACGCCGAGCTCTGATTGGAAGAATTAGGGGGTAGACCCGAAGCTATAGCTGCCTTTGTCTCCACTGCACTCCTCGAACGCGTTGGAACGCGAAATGGCGGCGTCCGGCGCGTTTGGCTCGCGCGTTCGAACGCGTTCGACGAGTGCAGTGGAGACAAAGGCAGCTAGCGTTAGGTCTACCCTCTAATCATTCGAACCAGAGTTCGGCGTTCTGACGTCCCCCTCTCGTTTCCTCCTCTCCCTCACTTTCTCGGCGCATAGCTTTTTGTCCCTTAAATTCAGTTATCGCAAGCAGCTTGAGCAAAAAGTAAACAGAAACCGCATTTATGTTGAAAAAGCGTAGTGACGTCATCTTCAGAACCCCCGAGGTCAAGAGTTCGGGGAAGCCCCTCCCACACCTTTTGACTTTAGCAAAGCGAAGACTGGAGAGGAGGACGCCTCCTCTTTAGTGTTCGCTCTACTAAAGCGGAGAGAGATAGGAGCAGTTTTCTCTGAGCTCTGAACCTGTCACCGTCTATAGATTGCCTTTGGTTGTGGAACCCCCACCACCCCCCCCCCCCCACCCCCTTCACTCACATCAGTCCGACTCCCGTCGTCTGAAGCGCCATCTAGATTTTCGTTTCAAAACTCTTTTCCATAGAGTAATCATATAGAGTACGGGGGAACGCCATCTAGACGCTGTGCTTCGAAACGTAGGAATTCTATAGAAAATACACTGCTGCTACCAGAGCAGTCGTCCGGCGCGTCGAACGACTGGTGGCGAGCCGTGGTGAGAGACTCGGACCATAAAGTTATTATAATGTACGATAGAGGTTCAACTGGCGCTAGTGTGCTGACGCAAATTGAAGCAGACAGCAACCGGTCGAAAATTGACTTCCGGTAATGTATTTCTATGGGGAAAAGCGCGTGCATTTTCTCCATGCTCTCGATTATAAGAGCAATTATCCCGAAGAATTCGTACGAACAAGGTAGCTTGGAACATTTCTCAGTGAAGCAGATGAAATAATTGGTCTGTTACGGCGCTTTTCGTTCAAACTCGTGGCAATAAAAACGGTGCTAAAACGGCTTCGTACGTGTATTTATGTGCACTGTCGGACACTGTTAGCGCGAACACGACGTCGGCGCTTTTCAGCATGGGCGATGTATACGTGCCACATGAACGAAGGACATCTAAAAAAAACCAAGAGAGACGTCAAGAACTACGCAGTAACACTGGATCAGTAACTACTGGTGCATATACGCCAAAAATAAATTGAAGGCCACGTAATATATTCCGACTTTAAATAAGTACCGCTTTATTATTGGAGAGTTTTAGTAGATCGTTCCGATGACTCCGATAACTATACCCGATACTCCGCCGTCGCCTTTGCGCATGCAACGTATTGTTATCGGGTATCCATATCGGAGGTATCGGTATGATCTACTAAAACTCTCTATTTCTGCTGTGTGCGAATTTGCGTGTTCTACGTTCAAAACATCACCCGCACGCTCGAAATTTTTGGGAACAGGCTCCCGATAAAAGCTGCCCGGTACCTTTACTGAAATTCCATGAAGGCATAGAGCGTATCTAGTTACTGAAAAGATAAACTAATTACGGTAACTTAATCTATTTTAATCAATTAGTTCACGGCTTCGCGACGGACTGAACCTGGAACCGCATCGCTGGCCCTGCGTTTTAAGCGTGCACCCCAGCTCGACAGCGGAGAAAAGTTAGCTCATTTTATTAGAAACCAACTTGGCGCTGTCGAAATGTCGCAAAACACATTTGACCTTAAGCTCAGGGATAGTGATCTCAATGTTTGCAGCTGTGCGTCGCCCTCCATCACCGAAGCAGTCACTGTTGCAGTTCAGAACCATCTTAAAAATGACTTCATATATTTTATTTATTTTATACCTTCATCGCCCAGTAGGCATTACGTAAGGGGGTTCTAAGAATATATATATATATATATATATATATATATATATATATATATATATATATATATATATAAATAAATCTAACAAAACAGCAAAAATAAAAAAGGAAATAAAAAAAAAACCAATAAGTCACAACAATAACAATAATTCATAAAAAGAAATGAGCGAGCAGTGGAAATTGATGCCGGTCAATTGGACAGCACATTCCAGTCATGGACTACAAAAAAAGAGAAAAAAAAAAGAAGAGTTTTTAGCAGGTCTGTGCGCGCAAAAATTTCTCGTACCTTTTGCTATCATCAATTCAACGTGAACCGTAATGAGGAGCAAGGATGTATTTAAAACCCTCTATAGCAATGTTTCCAAATTTATATTTTAGATTTAGTATTATTTATAACGAAGCTGCCAAAATTGAGAATTCTTTAAGAAGATTTAGAATACCTATTACAATGTTGTTAAATTGAAATGTTAGACTGAGAAATATCTAACCGCGGGCCGAAGTAGAAAATGATGGAAGAATATTTAGAAATATATATATATATCGATGTTTCTAAATTAATCTTAGATTTAGATTGCTCCACACTGATGTTGCCAAAATTGTGAATTATTGAAGATTTAAAGTTATCTATACCGATGTTGTCAAATCGAATTTTTAGATTGCTACCTACTATGTTGCTAAAATGTTAAATTACGGAAGTTTTATAATTACCGATACTGATGATGCCCAATTTTGAAATTATAGAAGAATATTTTGAATTATGTATACCGATGTTGCCTTTTGATAATAGAAGTATAATCCGAGTGTGTATCATGTTCCAAAGAGCGATACAAGTGTTTAATTGTTTCTTTTGTGCCTCTAACGTTCTACAGGCGTGGACCTAAAGAAGCTGATTGACGACGGCCTTAAGTCTGCAGCCTAGAAGAGACCGAGGAACTGAGAGACCTCAAGACTGGCTCCCTGAATTTCTTGGAAAATACCAATGGATGCGGGTCACATTGTGTTCGTAGCCACTGACGTCTTAATTGAAACAAGGGCGTGGCAGACTGTATCCACGCTCCTTGCTTCGTGAGTCGCGGAATTCTTATCCCTACTTCTGGTTTTGGTGGAGCTGCAATAAACTGTGAATTTGCTCGTATTCTTTGGCAAACATTGAGGTTTATTGAATTCTCATTTCGGTTGAACACTGAAGGCTATTCTCAAGGCTACGTGACTTTCTTGAACCCCAAAACTACCGTGGGCACTAGTGTGTTTTCGAATTTCCTTTGTCAATCTGACCTTCCTGTTTCTATCGGCGGGCATGATTTTCTAACTGCACGTACCTGGATTTGTAGAAAGTAGGGGTGGGCAACTGATGGTCAGCCTACCGATTAAACAATGAAAGCTTAAAACGCAATTATTTTTTTAACTGGCTAATCGGTAACAAATATTTACGAACCAAAAGAAAGTAAAGATTCAATGCTTTCACCACAGACATGTACAGAATACGCCTATATGAAGGGCAAAATTTGGGTGAAATTTTAGCCTAAGCAATTTGTAATTTGTACCTCCAGACAAGTGTAGACGGTTACACGTGCCCCGGGCGCTTCAACGCCATGCGAGTCTCCGTTTAGCGCAGCAGAGACTATTGTGAACAATCAAAAAAGGCCGCCCATGCCGAAGAAGAGGAACGAACCTACTTGCCTCATACAGCTGAAGTAATAATCGGTGGTTGTCTTTGAACTGTTCTCAACTACGTATTAAAGTTGACTCATAATCGAAATTGTATATTGCGCCGTTTATCACATATTCAGGAGAATATGTGATAAACGAGAGCTCAATGGGAGCCTCGTTCCTTGATGACGCACGCCAGCCAATGGGAGCATAACCCATCAGAAATCGGCTTCACTTGGGAAAGGGGAATTTAGGTGCCGTTTGGCCAACGTTTGCTGTGGTTTCAAAGCTGATGGCTTCGGTTCGCTCCATGGGACAGGTTAAGGGGGATTCACCCGCGATTTATTTGTAGCCTTTCCCTCGTGGATGGCGCAGACTTTTTTCCGGAACTAACGAGTTGTGTGCACGATGCTGAGCGTGCAGGTTGGGCGCTCGTGGTGGGCTCGAGCCACGGGCTGTTCGACGCCGATCTCGAGCTAATTCTTCATTGCCCTGCGTCCGCCGCTGCCGGAAGCGGCAAACGGGCGGCGCAAGATACGGGCCAGTCAAGACGTAGATTACGGTGGCTTGCATAACGTGAAGCAAGGTCTGATTTCCGACTGGATTCGAAGTTCCAACCACGTTCGAAATTAACGAAAGGACAGGGTGCGGCGGTGCGGCCGTAAGGACCAGCAAATTTAAAAAGCCTCACGAAAATTCGAACTCCAAACGCACGTACCTGAAACTAAGCACGCAAACGTCGCTTTGCAAAAAAAGAAAAAAAAAAGAAAGACAAAAGAGCATATTCATTTTTTTAGAGCTCAAATCAAAGCTAATGACAAAAATCAGCAGAACCCATCCTTTGGGAATGGTTATCTACGTTAATGCGAATAGCATCAAACGGTGCGGAGTTATGCGCGTTCGTCAGGTGGCCGGCACACTCTAGATACGCCAGCCCACCCTTGAGGCGATTCTGAATTTGTTGACACTTTCACAGCCCTGCGCACGATCTCCGCAGCCCAGCACGTGCGTTTGTGTCACTTAGGAAGGCGAGCAAAGCACGCGCCATACGCACAAACACTCAAAATGGTACCGACCAGACTTTCTGGCGTCTCAGCTAGTCTCAACCAACGGTACTCTAAACGGTTGTTTATATCTTTACCATAGGACGCGCTTTACAGCGCTGTCACAGCTACCAGTGCGCGCGCGTTCCATGCACGAGGGCTCATTCCGCTCTCGTGAGGCTGAAGCACGGCCGCTACATCACCCTCTCCCGAGCGCGGGAGAGGGCGATGTAGCGGCCGTGCTCAGCCTCACGAGAGCGAATGAGCTCCTCGTGCATGGAAAGCACGCTGCTGCTGGCGCTGCTGCAAAGCGCGTCTGTGTAAGATATAAACAACCGTTTATAGTGCGTTGAATGACTGCCTTCATAGCTCTGTGGTTAGCGCGTCTGCCTGCTGATCAAAGGGTCAACGGTTCGAATCCCAGCCGGCGCCGGTCTTTTTTATTTTTTATCGACCCGCGGCGTAAGAGGTTAGATAGCCAGATAGATGGAGATACATAGACGAAAAGTGCGTGAAGTAGCCAAAGAATGCTATTCGCAATAAAAAATCAGCAGAACCCATCCTTTGGGGATGATCATCTACGTTAATGCGAATAGCATCAAACGGTGCGGAGTTATGCGCGTTCGTCAGGTGGCCGGCACACTCTAGATACGCCAGCCCACTCTTGAGGCGATTCTAAATTTGTTGACACTTTCACAGCCCTGCGCACGATCTCCGCAGCCCAGCACGTGCGTTTGTGTCACTTAGGAAGGCGAGCAAAGCACGCGGCATACGCACAAACACTCAAAATGGTACCGACCAGACTTTCTGGCGTCTCAGCTAGTCTCAACCAACGGTACTCTAAACGGTTGTTTATATCTTTACCGTAGGACGCGCTTTACAGCGCTGTCACAGCTACCGGTGCGCGCGCGTTCCATGCACGAGGGCTCATTCCGCTCTCGTGAGGCTGAGCACGGCCGCTACATCACCCTCTCCCGAGCGCGGGAGAGGGTGAGCTAGCGGCCGTGCTCAACCTCACGAGAGCGGAATGAGCCCTCGTGCATGGAACGCGCGCGCACCAGCTAGCTGTGACAGCGCTGTAAAAGCGCGTCCTATGGTAAAGATATAAACAACGTGTTTAGAAGTGCGTTGAATGACTGCCTTCATAGCTCTGTGGTTAGCGCGTCTGCCTGCTGATCAAAGGGTCAACGGTTCGAATCCCAGCCGGCGCCGGTCTTTTTTATTTATTTATCGACCCGCGGCGTAAGAGGTTAGATAGCCAGATAGATAGATACATAGATAGACGAAAAGTGCGTGAAGTAGCCAAAGAATGCTATTCGCATTAAAATAAGAAAAAGAACTAAAACGGCAGTTTTGCATTTCGTATGTCCTGCATCGACCTGCTCTTCGTCTGCTTACTGGTTTGCGAACTCGCTCCCGGAGGTGTGGAGAACGCAAAAACACCCAGAAAGCCAGAGGAGGGGTTGGCGTCGAGCAGGATACCCGGGATAAATAATAATTTTAATGAATGTATGAACGATGGTAAAGTTTCAGTTCACATGTTAGAAAAAAAAAAACGTTTCTGTATGATAAAAAAAAGTTACAAAGCCGACGCATGTTTGTTTCATTTTGTCGTCTGCTATTCGTTTGCGTCTCTCTGCTGGGCACGGAAGACGCGTAAAACAACCTAAACATTTATATGAAAATATAAAAAATCCCTTCTGTCCCCCCCTCCAAGAAAGGAAGAAAAAGTTACATCATTTTCTTTTACCGAGAAAATAAACTATGCATCGCCGAACGCTGATTTCCACCCAAAATGTAGATCCCCACCAAATGCCAAGGTTCCAGCGCTAACTCTTTTCTTACTAAAAAAGATAGGAGTGATTTTCTGAAATTTCTTTTGGAAAATGGCGGCAGTCCGACCTCTCGAATACATATAAAGCTCTATGGTGCCAGTTACCGAAGGAGAGCGAAAATAAGCCCCATGTTCCCTATTGAAAAAACCAGCTTAAGCTGGTCCCAGCTTCAAGCTGGGTTATTGCCCCAGCATGCCCAGCTTGGCATGGTGGTCATGGTGGTTGATCTGGTCATACTGGTCATGGTGGTTGATCTGGTTATACTGGTCATGCTGGTTGATCTGGTCCCAGCTTCAATCTGGGTTATTGCCCCAGCATGCCCAGTTTGGCATGGTGGTCATGATGGTTGATCTGGTCCCAGCTTCAAGCTGGGTGATTGCCCCAACATCCCCAGTTTGGCATGCTGGTCATGATGGTTAAACTGGTCATGCGGCTGGACTTCCCAACCAGTTTAACCTGTTTAAATTAATACACAATATAAACAAGCCAAGCTCTTCAGAAAAGCCAACTCGGCATCCAATTTATTATTTTCGTACTTGCGGTCGCCACACATGAGCTCAGATGCTACATACCCTCGGCGATGACACAGTACTAACCGACGCACAGACAGTGGTTCTCGGTGCAAAGCCAACAATGTTAATAAAACCAGATTGCTTATCTTTCAACACGAAAAATACTAGACACACGCCAAAAACTGGCAATAGCAAAAGAAAATACTACACGGATGAGAGAAGCGAACCTGGGTCCCGCCAGTGATGGGGGCGAAGCCGCAACTTGCGTGGTCGGCAGAGGCGAGGAAATCCGTGTGGCTTCGATGGCATTGGCGATACTCCTTGGCACCACCGTCATTCACGAGCACACACACGTTCGAAGACACGAAGCGACGCCTCAGTCGGGACGTCCGACATCTTCCCGCACTGAACGGACTGCCGCTCGCTGTCTCCTCAAATCCCGCTTCGCTTGCACCGTCGTTCAAGTAGTCTCCCAACAACGCGCACACAGCCGTCCCTTCGAAAATCTGCCGAAGATAGCCAAACGCGTCTCAAATTCTCCGTTTCTACCACTCTCTCTCTCTCTTTTCTCGCACACAAAGGTAGCTTGCAGCGCGCCTGACGCGCCCGGTCGTCTACCGAAAAAAAAGAGGACAAAGAACAGGACGTGGCCTCGTTCCAGCCTAAGCCGACCTTGGCGCGCGCGCTCCCAGCAATGTCAGTTCGGCTATCTCTAGCCGACCTTGGCGTGCGCACTCCCAGCAAGACCAGCTTGACCACCACGATTATTAGTTCGACCAGATTCACCAGCTTGTCTCCCAGCATGACCAGCTTGTCTCCCAGCTTGACCACATTGGCTCCATGGAAAACCAGTTTGACCAGTTAGGACCAGACTGGCTCCCAGCTACACCAGATTGAATCTAAAACCAGATTCTAGTTAGACCATGTTGGTTTTCACTTAAACCAGACTGACCAGCTTAAATTCTAGCTTGCCCAGCTTAAACCAGCTTGATTGCCAGTTAAACCAGTTTGACTACCACATTGACCACATTGACCAGCTTAGTTACCAGCTTGGCCAGTTTGATTTTCATGCTGGTTTTTCCAATAGGGTTCCCATTGAAAGTTTGAGAAAATCCGTTCTTACTTTTGCATAAGATAGCGGTTAGTGCTGAAACTTTTACATCTAGTTCGGACCTCTAGCGCTACATTTGGGGGCAAAGCGAACACATAACAATGCTAAGATTATTATTATTATTTTTTTTTTTTAGGAGGGTTTTTTGGGGGGGGGGGGGGGGGGCACACTTTAGTTTTCTGAAAAAGAGAACCGTGTTCTTTCGGCCCGGGCAGATAAACTATGCATCACGTAGAACTTGAACGCCGTGTGAACGTGATAGCGGTTGGGAAAGAGCGCGGAAATTTGAGAGCATGACGTTACGTTGGTCAATAAACAATTCCGAAACACGGAAAGTTTTTTTTTTTGAGCCGACGACCACCTAAGCCCAACATCGCCAAATCGAGAAGTAACACTGTACGCTCCTGTAGCACATATTTCAATAAAAAATAAAAACAAATAAAAAAAAATTGTCTGCAAGAAAAAACAAAACAATATTCTCTTGGTTGATGAAAAGTGTTTTTTACTGATATAAATCTCACAAGCGTTCACAATGTCAGTTCTTGTTTTGACGATACTAAACTTCGGCATACGTCGACTCGAAAACAAAACTCGTGTTTCTCAATTTTTTTTTTTTTTAAATCCAAGTAACGTAGTTTTTTTAATCGTTCGCGTCTATCTGCCCCAAACGCTAGCGTCACATTCTCACAAAAGTTCGAGCTTTATGCGATGCATAGTTTATTTACACGGGTTGAAAATCACGGTTCTCTTTTTCTCGGAAACTTTCTCAGTTTGATCACTAGCTAGTGGCACTGTTCTTACCTTGGGAGCTACAGGCCTATTACTTCTGTTTTATATGTGGTGCAATCACTAGATCTGACAAAGTTGCGCCAAGCTCCCCGTATAGTCGCCATTTCGATTCATGATGTGAGCAGTTTCTCACTGACTTCTCCATTTTTGGTGAGCTGATTCGATATCGGGGTAACAGCTTCTTCATAAAAACATTTCATCACACCTCTACCACATGGAGCGTCGTTGCTTGGCGGCACTGAAATATAATTTTTCTGCCTTAAAGAACAATAATATTAGAAGATATTTGTATAGATAAGCATGATTGATAAACTGATTGCATACGCAGTGCCAAAGGTGCTTATATTATCGAGGAACGCTTTCACTACGATGACGCTTTCTAGCGATCTTGGCGCGGCAGGTTCAGATCAACCCTTTCTAAACTTCGAAAATTGGAAAAGAACCGATTTGGCGATTGTCATGGCTAAAGGGACAGATGAAGTCAATTGTCTTGCAAGAGTTTTGGTCGTCTGCATGTTAGTATATCTTTGTGTCCTGCAATCAGTCGGGGAAGGCAATGGCGCCACTCTCCCAGGATCCATCGCCGACATGTTTTTGTGGCGCCCTCTTTGGGTTTCCATCCGTGACATCACAACAGAGATTTGCCTCGCCATGGCGTCACGAGTTCTGGCAATGGCTACTTATAATAAGATGCGACAAGTACGTTGGGGTGTTTAAAGACCATAGTAGAAGTCAGTCAGCCATCGCGTTTTCAAACCAGCACCGTCGAAGTTGACATTCTGACAATGCTCTTATGACCGTGATTTGCTCAATCGTGAAAAACCGAGATGTACCAAATTATATTTTAGGCTTGTAGTTTCGCTTACTTTCTACGGTCGATGTATCTTGCTCAGTTTTCAAGAACGCATGGCCTTCTAAACAAAAATTCAAGCTAACGTTTCTCGATTCTTTTTTTTCTTGAGAGGGATGGAGGTTGCTGTGAAGGAGATGCGAATGCTTCGTTATTGTGCACTCAAGGTTCGTTTTGGACGTCTTGTCTTTTGTCATATATACGTGACAGCCTGCTCTGTTCTCCAAGAATAACAAATGTTTTCCAGGACTTTCATGCCGACTATCCTCGTAAATTCCAAAAGTTAAAGGCGCTGCCGGCAAGTGCGGACTTAAATCCCTCGATAAAATTCACGCTTTCCAATACCGCCAACCATTGTTGTGGAAACGCGCAAGACACGCGCCAGGAGCGTGTGCTCCGCCGGCAATCGCTTTCAGGGCCAATCATTTTATGCCTGGTTCACACTTACAGCTAATCGGCTGCCGCCGAAGCAGAATCGGCCGCGGCAATGCACAGTGGACGCTACGCCCGGCGGCCGAATTCTTGCAGATTCGCCCGCCGATTCGCAAGTGTGAACCAGGACTTGATCGCCTAATGCTGCGCCGCCATTCGCCTCCAAGGGCCGCTCAAAACAAGGGCCTCGTGGACTGGCGCATTTGACGCTACTTGCGGGAGAAACGCGAGCACATAAAAAACAACAGACCAAGCAAAAAAGCAAAAAAAGAAAAGAAAAAGGCTGTGGGTATGTTTATACAGCCTGAACTTAGTGTGCCTCAAAGGGCGACTTGTCACTCAGCTGTAGATGAGCCATTTAGCCAGTGCAGTACAACCGCTAGCCTGGGGTCTTTAACGTGCACCACGCAGTAGTGATCACGACGGTAATGTTCATCCAGATCAAAACGGGCAGGGGTGGGGATTGAAGTAGTTCAGACAGATAAAGATAGCACTGGTTCATTCCGCCGTGATATAGTGAGATCACTGTTGAAGGAAGTGTTGATAACATACAACAGCATAGTGGACTCTTGAGGTGATTTATAACGACACTAAACTGATTTAGAGGTTCATGTGATTTTGCCTAAAAACTAAACAAAAATAAAAAAATAAAAAATAAAAGAAGATGAAATCTAGGCTTCATTTTTGGTGGAAAGGAATTTTCTACCTATTGGAGGCCCTCTTGGATTTCCTTACCAATTGCGTAAAACGGGAAGTATTAAATTTACGAAAAATTTGTGTTACGGCGCCAGAAACGCAAACGTCAAAATTCAATTTGCATCTTACAGTAAGCACTTCTTTGTTGGTTAATAAAATATTCTGTAATTGTTTTAAACAATATACATCATGCTTCCTTTTTTCGTATTCACTTTTTCATATCCACTAGTCTACCCAATCAGGTCTACAGATGATGAAAACATCTCAAATAATGTTTCATAAAATAAATTTGTTTCGGAATAAGTATTTTAGTCGTCTTTGCCATGTATTCAAGTATTTTTTTTAATTTCTAAATACATATTAGGGTATCTCTGTTCAGCCCTGCACGATCTTAGGGTGCTTGCAGAGCCACAGCTTGTAGCGCATGCAAGCGTTTGTCCACGCGCGCTAACATAGCATACAAAAAATAGAATCAACAAAACTCCCGCCTTCAGAGTCTTATCAGGCCTTTCGCTAGGAGCCTGCTGAAGTCTAGTTACACGTGCAACACGTGCTGGCGTCTGCAGCCTTATAACTGTTTGAAAGCAAAAATCTATTTTGCTTTCAAACAGTTCTATCTTATTTTGATTATTTACTTCTAATTACTTATACAGAAGAGATGAGCGCGTGCAAGTGCATGCACCTAATGTTTTTGAGAAAATCGTGTTTTTTGGCCCGTGTAAATAAATTACGCATCGCGGGAAGCTGAAACTCTATGAGAATGTGACGCCAGCAGTTGGAATAGAGCGCGAAAGTTTGAGAGCATGACGTCAACTGGATCAAGAATATAAAAAAAGAAATAATAATTTCTCTATGAACGACGTCCACCTGAGCCTAACATTGTAAAAACAAGAACTTATGTTGTGGACACCTTTAGGATTTATTTCAGTTAAAAAAAACTTGTCAGCAAGAAATAAAACAATAGTATTTTTTTTGCTGCCAAGTGTATTTCACTTATATAAATGTCACATGCGTCCACAACGTTAGTTCTTGTTTTGACGATATTAGACTTAGGTGGACGTCGGCTGATCCACTGCACAATGGCGGAACAACCGACATTGCGGAACGTGGGAATCTGAAACTTTGGGTGATAATCAGAAATGCTGCAAGCGCAAGTTTGTACCTTTGGCTTGCGCTCCCGCTGCACGAGTACTCTTGCAGCTGAAGTGCAATCGAACACAAAGACCTCACGCTTGTATCCGTAATTGTGCAGGGATTCCACAGCTTTCAACAGAGGTCAAACTTTCGAAAGGGTCTATTGAGCTTGCCAGAAGCACTGTTCGTAGCTTGAGCGTTACATGCGACTCCTGTTTTATGTTTTGCACTCCCGTACCTTGAAGGAATATTTCCTCCGGACGTCCACTTCCGCTACCAAATAAGATGACATGACCAAGTAAGGAGAAGCACAAAGATTCCTCCCAGTGGAAGAGGGAAAAAGGACACAAATGGTTGTTGTTTATTATGCCTTAGTTCCCTAGAGCGACAAAAACAAACAATCGACACCGATAAGCCTCAAGCAAATGAAGCAATCAATCCCCGCCCCCGCCCGTTTCGATCTGGATGAGCATCGTACCGGCGTGCGGTCGTGTATCACTACTGCGTGGTGCACATTAAAAACCCCAGGCTAGCGGTTGTACTGCACTGGCTAAATTGCTCATCTACAGCTGAGAGACAAGTCACTATTACAAATACTGACGCGCAAAGGACGGGACACAAGAACGAGAGAACACAGGACAAGTCACAGTACAAGTCAGCAAAGGACAAGTCAGAGCACAACTCAGCAAAGGAGGAGACAAAAGAACGAGAAGGACACAGCACAAGTCACCAGTTGAGGCAGACTAACTTCAGGCTGTATAAACACACACACAAACACAAATGAAGCACGCGCGCAAAGGTAACTTTGACAGGGTTGTTGTTTCTCGGTGCTCTTAAAGTAAGCACGAGCAAGTACAAGCCTGCCAAGAGATACATTCGCGCGTGCTACATTTTCTTGAGGATTGTACGTGTAGGTTTTCTCTATTCGGTTACTCTGGCTTGACTTGGGTATAGCAATCACGCAACCGCCCAGAGCGGCAGTGCAACCGGGAGCTCGCGCTGCTATACTTCGAAGCATGCTTTGCAACGCGCACCACTATACTTCATTTCACCTAGAGTGCCTCGATGTCCCTCTGTTTAGGGTGATGCCATCGTTTGTAGTACCCGATGCCGACAGCACGCGCTCACAGGAAAAATACAAAGAAATCGCCGCAAACAAAATGTCGCTGTAGCACAGTCAACGCCACAAGCGCGTGCAGGGACATGCTCTTTCACGCGCTTGAGAACAAAAAATAAAAATAAACGTTAGAAACAAAATGGCCAGATATCATCACCCCAAGCAAAGCGCACATGAAGGCACCCTAATTTCACCTTATGTTGTACCGCAGCGAAGGCTAGAAGCGCGAGCTCATAGCGTTGGCAGCCGCTCTTAAGTCACGAGAGCTTGTGCCGCCGAGATGTGCCCCAGGGCAAGGAGCTCGTGCTTGTAGCCTTTCCTGCGGTACATCATAAGGTGAAACAAGTATAGCAGTACACCGTGGTCGGGTTAGCCAGCGGTAGCGCTCTTTCGCTAATGGCCCATAAACACAGTGGCGTTTGAGAGCGTTTGGGTGTGTTTGTCTGCGTTGCGGCTGCGAAAAACCAGGACACACCTGCATCGTATGTCGCGTGCCAAGTATACTCCTTGAATCATAGCCTCGTCTATGCTCACAAAGCCTGGCAGATCGCCACGAGACGCGGCTGCCGAAAGCGAAAAGGTAGGGCGGCAGACAACGGATGAGCGGAGGGTCATGTAACAGGTGCCTCTCTTTTCTTGCTCAACAGTAGTAAACTGGTATCATGAACTGGGCTCAAAGTTCTATCATCTCCCAAGTCCCACATTCCCATACAAAATGACTGACCATATAATCAAGCCCCTCGAACGTATAAAAATGGTAACGAATAGAGTTCAGCGACCAATCCGCACAGCAGCTCTCGCACCAGACGCACTGCGCAGACAAACAATAAGCCGCATGGGCCTAACAACTGAACAGCAGAAGCGTCAGAAAGCTACTGGTGATAATAAATAAAAAAATTCGAAAACGAAAACTTCCTCGTCATTTCAAACTTAATTGCGCCCTTAGTAGGGAAAGGTGGCCGAATGTTCCATGCCATCTGTTATAAAGCATGCAGTGGACCGTAAAAGAGCCAAAAATGAAACGGAGCTGTTATATAAATATACAGCTGTAGCATGTGGGAGAAAAGTGTCAGTTAAAATGAAAAACAAAAACGCCAAAGCACAATGGAGCTTTTATATTTCAGGTGTTAGTGTATACCAACCCTGAAGTTTTACTTATAATATTTATTTTGAAACAAACATCATTTTCGCAGCAATGGTGCTGGTTAATATTGCAAATGGCCACTAACCCTAAACACTTCTGAAATACTGTAAGGTGCAGCAGTAACAACATTCTATCTCTTGTCGAACAATCAAGTGACCCTGTTACAAATCACCTTTCACCTCATTACTGAATGATACTTTCACTCGCTAATTTACTAATTCATCAGTCAGCAACTGTCCTTTCTACCCCCAATCAAATATTTTCCCGATGGACCCAATCCATCTTGACCCTGATGGAATTAGAGCAATCAAACGTAAGCTAAAGCGATTATGGTCTTGTGGCATTGATGGTATTATAAGTTTTTACCAAACACAAGTGAATCTAGCTCTATAATCTAAATTGTATTTTCACTAAGTTTATTAACAATGGTTGTTCAACTAAAGAGTGCAAAAAGAGGCAAAGTTGTTCCACTTCGTAAGTCTGGCGACACTCATAAACTGGCTGTCGCCAGACCTACAACTGTCGTCTACAACTATCGTCGAATTTCTCTTACCTCTGTACTTTGTAAAATATAGGAACATATCATCTTCACACATCTGTTTAAGTTTCTGGAATCCAATAAATTTTTTCAACATTCTCAGCATGGCTTTGCGCAAATGTTTTTACTGCGAAACGCAACTGCTTCTATTTACTAACGACTTGCACACATTTCTTGAACAGGACCATGTAACCGACTGCATATTTTCGGACTTCGCAAGGTTTTGATAAAGTTAACCATCAGCTTTTATACAAAAACTGCGGCGCCAAAACACTGATTCTTTGGTTCTTCAGTGGATTCAAGATTTTCTTTTTTAATCGCACGCTATACGTAACAGTTAACGAACCTGACTCACCTGAGGTACCCGTCGTTTAAGGTGTACCCCAAGGCTCTGTTTTGGGTTCATTAATTTTGATTTATATGAACCACTTACCTACTTGTATATATGCTAACCTTTGTCTTTTTTGTTGATGGTTGCGTTGACTATCGTAAAATAAGCGATGGTTCTGATATTCTAACTTTTCAAGCTGACCTTAATAATATCACTGCTTGGTGTGTCCTTTGCAATATGGATCTGAATGTTTTAAAATGCAAGTTGATAGAGTTTCACGTGGTCAATTACATTGTCAAAATTATTTTCTCAATGATTGCTTGCGTGAATATGTACTCACATATGAATATATTGGCATTACTATAACATACAACCTCTCATGGTAACATCACGTTAACTTACGTAACAGCTAAATCCAATGAACTCTTTGGGTATATAAAAAGAAACTTCTTTCTCGCGCCGTCATCCCGAAAAAAAATCAATTCCTTGTGTTACATATGTCTCGCTCGAACCTTGAATATGCTTCATTCATTAGGAATCCCGGCTACGTCACACTAATAATAACTTGGAAGTTGTGCAGTATCGCGCCATCCGCTTTGTTCTTTCAAATTATCAGCGCGCTGCTAGGGTAACTAACATGAAGTCATCTCTCAACCTTCCTTTTTCTCCATTAACCGAAAACTATCTCGCCTCGGATTCTTTCATAAGATTTATCATCATAATTCATTGCCTAGATCACGCTTGATAGAACCTGCTTTCTGCACTTCACAGTGACTCGACCATTGTCATAAAGTAGGCATACCTTGTCAAAACACAGTAACCTACTTCATATTCTTTAATTCCAAAAATCAGCCTTGAATGGAATCACTTGGTCCTGGACCTGAAAACTATTAGTACAGCATCACGGACGGTCGATCGCAAGCGATCGACCGTCCGTGATGCTGTACTAATAGTTTTCAGGTCCAGGACCAAGTGATTCCATTCAAGGCTGATTTTTGGAATTAAAGAATACAGATAGAGTAGGTTACTGTGTTTTTGACAAGGTATGCCTCGCTTTATGACAATGAGTCGAGTCACTGGGAAGTAGAAAGCAGGTTCTATCAAGCGTGATCCATAGGCAATGGATTATGATGATAAATCTTATGAAAGAATCCGAGGCGAGATAGTCTTCGGTTAATGGAGAAAAAAGGAAGGTTGAGAGATGACTTCATGTTGGATTACCCTAGCAGCGCGCTGATGAAATTTGAAAGAACAAAGCGGATGGCGCGATACTGCACAACTTCCAAGTTATTATTAGTGTGATGACGTAGCCGGGATTCCTAATGAATCAAGCATGTCCAAGGTTCGAGCGAGACATATGTAACACAATGGGTACCGATTTTTTTTCAGGATGACGGCGCGAGAAAGAAGTTTCTTTTTATATGCCCGAGGAGTTCATTGGATTTAGCTGTTACGTAAGTTAGCGTGATGTTACCATGAGAGGTTGCATGTTATAGTAATGCCAATATATTCATATGTGAGTACATATTCACGCAAGCAATCATTGAGAAAATAATTTTGACAATGCTAATTGACCACGTGAAACACTCATCAACTTGCATTTTAAAACATTCAGATCCACGCTGCAAAGGACACGCCAAGCAGTGATATTATTAAGGTCAGCTTGAAAAAAGTTAGAATATCAGAACCATCGCTTATTTTACGATGAGTCAACGCAACCATCAACATAAAAAGACAAAAAGGTTAGCATATATAGCAAGTAGGTAGAGTGAGTTCATATAAATCAAAATTAATGAACCCAAAACGAGAGCACTTTGGGGAATTTACACCTTAAACGGCGGATACCTCAGGTGAGTCAGGATTCGATTAACTGTTACGTATAGCGTAAGCGATTAAAAAAGAAAATCTTGGGTCCACTGAAAGAACCAAAGAATCGAGTGTAACGGCGCCGCAGTTTTTTGTATAAAAAGCTGATGGGTTAACTTTATCAAAACCTTTGGCGTAGTCCGAGAATATGCAGTCGGTTACATGGTCCTGTTCAAGAAATGTGTGCAAGTCGTTAGTAAACAGAAGCAGTTGCGTTTCGCAGTAAAAAAAACTTTGGCTCAAGCCATGCTGAAGAATGTTGAAAAAATTTATTGGATTCCAGAAACTTAGACAGATGTGTGAAGATGATATGTTCCTATATTTTACAGAAGTTACAGAGGTAGGAGAAATTCGACGATGGTAGCAAGACGACAGCTGATAGGTCTGGCGACAGCCAGTTTATGAGTGTCGCCAGACTTACAGAAGTGGAACAACTTTGCCTCTCTTTTGCACTCTTTGGATTGAACAACCATTGTTAACAAACTTAGATGAAAATACAATTTAGATCATAGAGCTAGATTCACTTGTGTTTGGTTAAAAAACTTATAATACCATCAATGCCACAAGACCATAATCGCTTTAGCTTACGTTTGATTTAGCTCTAATTCCATCAGGGTCAAGATGGATTGGGTCACATCGGGAAAGCATTTGGTTGGGGGTAGAAAGGAAAGTTGCTGACTGATGAATTAGGTAAATTAGCGAGTGAAAGTATCATTCAGTAATGGTGGTGAAAGGCGATTTGTAACAGGGATCACTTGATTGATTCGACAAGAGGTAGAATGTTGTTACTGCTGCACCTCACAGTATTTCAGCGTTTAGGGTAAGTGGCCATTTGCAATATTAACCAGCACCGTTGCTGCGAAACTGAAGCATTAATCAAATAGAAATATTATAAGTAAAACTTCAGGGTTGAGTACACACTAACACCTGAAATATAAAAGCCCCATTGTGCTTTTGCGTTTTCGTTTTTCATTTCAACTGACACTTTTCTCTCCACATGCTACGAGCTTCTGTATATTTATATAACAGCTCCGTTTCATTTTTGGCTCTTTACGGTCCACTGCATGCTTTATAACAGATGGCATGGAGCATCTCTGGCCACCTTTCCCTACTAGGGGCGCAATTAAGTTTGAAATGACGAGGAAGTTTTCGTTTTCGAATCCTTTTTATTTATTATCACCAGTAGCTTTCTGACGCTTCTGCTGTTCGGTTGTTAGGCCCATGCGGCTTATTGTGTTGTCTGCGCAGAGCGTCTGGTGCGAGAGCTGCTGTGCGGATTGGTCGCTGAACTCTATTCGTTATCGATTTTTATGCGTTCGAGGGGCTTGATTATATGGTCAGGCATTTGAAGCAATGGGAATGTGGGGACTTGGGAGATGATAGAACTTTGAGCCCAGTTCCTGATACCAGTTTACTACTGTTGAGCAAGAGAAGAGAGGCACCCGTTACATGACCCTCCCCGCTCATCCGTTGTCTGACGCCCTACCTTTTCGCTTTCGGCAGCCGCGTCTCGTGGCGATCTGCCGGGCTTGTGAGCATAGACAAGGCTATGACCCAAGGAGTATACTTGGCACGCGACATACGAAGCAGGTGTCCTGGTTCTTCGCACCTGCAACTGCAGACAAGCTACACCCAAACGCTCTCAAACGCCACTGTGTTTATGGAGCCAACCGAAAGAGCGCTACCGCTGAGCTAACCCGACCTACGGTGTACTGCTATACTTGCTCACCCTAGGATGTACCGCAGTGAGAGGCTACAAGCGCGAGGCTCCTTGCACACTGGGGCACATCTCGGCGGCGCAAGCTCTCGTGCCTTAAGAGCGGCTGCCAACGCTATGAGCTCGCGCTTCTAGCCTTCGCTGCGGTACAACATAAGGTGAGGTTAGGGGTGCCTTCATGTGCGCTTTGCTTGGGGTGATGATATCTGGCCATTTTGTTTCTAACGTTTATTTTTATTTTTTGTTCTCAAGCGTGAAAGAGCGTGTCCCTGCACGCGCTCGTGGCGCTGACTGTGCTACAGCGACATTTTGTTTGCGGCGATTTCTTTGTATTTTTCCTGTGAGCGCGTGCTGTCGGCATCGGGTACTACAAACGATGGCATCACCCAAACAGAGGGACATCGAGGCGCTCTAGGTGAAATGAAGTATAGTGGTGCGCGTTGCAAAGCATGCTTCGAAGTATAACAGCGCTTGAGCTCCCGGTTGCGCTGCCGCTTCTGGGCGGTTTGCGGGATTGCCTATACCCAGAGCCGCGTTTATACTGAGAGAGTTTGGCCAATGGGCGGAGCTTGTTGGCCACAAGAACAAGCGGATTTCGCGGTGGCCCAGTATGGCGTCACTCTTTGTCTTGTTCATTCCTGAGAAATCGCGTAGATTCTCGAGTCAGAGCCACAAATGGCGGACGAAGTAGTCATCCCCCGCCGTCAGACTACGCTACTGTGGCTGCCAGGCTGTCAAAATCTCCTTAAGAAGGCCAAACTCTCAGTATAAGCGGCTCTGGCTATACCCAAGTCAAGCCAGAGTAACCAATAGAAAAAACCTACACGGACAATCCCTCAAGAGGGTGCACACGCAGCGCGAATGTATCTTTGGCTTGGGCTTGTAAAAAACTTGCTCGTGCTTGCTTTAAGAGCACCGAGAAACAACAACCCTGTCAAAGTTACCTTTGCGCGCGTGCTTCATTTGTTGTTTGCGTCTGTGTTTACTGCAGCCCGACGTTGGTCTGCCTCAAATGGTGACTTGCGCTGTGTCCTTCTCGTTCTTTTGTCTCCTCCTTTTGCTGAGTTGTGCTCTGACTTGTCCTTTGCTGACTTGTACTGTGACTTGTCCTGTGTCTCTCTCGTTCTTGTGTCCCGTCCTTTGCGCGTCGGTATTTGTAATGAGTGACTTGTCTCTCTCGGCTGTAGATGAGCAATTTAGCCAGTGCAGTACAACCATTAGCCTGGAA
>JAZHYW010050511.1:0-24202 GCA_037355805.1 Ixodes ricinus | reverse complement strand
TGATTCGTAAAGATGGCCGAATTCAACCTGGGGTCCCTTCAATCACTGCGTGATGAGCGCTCACGTGACATCGTGATTGGTGCCACGTCAGTAACTAACTCTATGCGGTGATTTTCTTCGGAGCCTAGACGAAACACTCGTTTGAGATCACACGTTGACTCGAAAGTGTCACTCTGACAGACAAATCGCAGCCCCTGGAATAGGAATACGTCGCGTATTTCGGGAGCAATGCACGGTCCTTTGTACTCGACCGTGTATTGTGATCGACACTTGGACGGGTCCGGTAATCACTTTTCCAATGACCCGCTTCGCTACGTGGATGTTCTAATATCTGAACTTCTATTTATACTGCAAACAGGCTGGCATGTTTGCTTATTTCTTGTAATAAACCCCATTCCCAGCAAAAAAGAAAAGAAAAAAAAACGTTTGTTGCGACGTTATACGTCGTCTTCTCGGCAAAGTTCTCACATACTTTAGCCTTCGGGTGGCTCCACTCTTTGACACACCGCCTGACGCCAATGAAAGACTCGATGGATGATGGATGAGTTACGCCTTTGGTAGGCTTTGTAGTGACAAAATAAACACACACACACACACACACACACATAAAAACACGCATCTTCTTGCCTGCAAACTCTGAAAACCATTCTGTACTCCGTTTCACCCAACGTTGGACCGCGGTGGACGCTAGGAGCCGTTGAAGTCAATCCAATTGCGTGTCCCATAGGTCACGTGACCTATGGGAGGATCGAAGCCGACGCGTGGGGCATGTAGTCGCGTGATACGTTTACAGCGCTGGAGCACCACCTAGAATGATCAAAGCCTGTGCACAAAAAGTTTGACGTCTTCCCAGTGAGATCGAGCGAAGACGCTGATTGGTCACGAGGGGTGCGTCAGCGTTCGGCTGGGCCTCGTGTCCAATCAACGCGTCGAAAGACGCTCGGCATCGGGCTCTGGACCATTTGCCGAGTAGGCGCCAGACATGCATACGTTACGCCCAAAAAATTAACTATATACCTTTACTCATTACTCGCTTAAAAAGTAACTAAATACATTACTCGCTACCGATTCTCAAAAGGAACACGTTAGTTTACCTTAAAAGTAGCGAGTTACTATTCTCGTTACTTCGACGACCAAATAAAGAACTGCTTTTGTCTCGTGGTCTATTCTTTTCTTTTCAGTAGTCGTTGCACTTAAGCAGTAGCTGCCTATCGGAGTTTGCGTCAGTTGTTTCCCCGCTTCCTTGAAAGTACATCTCTGGCGACGCTGAAGAGTCGTTCTACTCACGCTCTCGAATGAACGGCAGTGTTGTGCTTCAGGAAGAGCTGGTGAATCTGGGATTCCACTCCCTCTTTTGTTCTCTCTGCTTCTAAAGTTTGAAGTTGACAATGGGTTCTTTGCCTTCCCGCATTGGCAACCTCTGGGTTTACATTCGGTCCATACACGATTGTAGAAGGTTAGACCAACGAACCTTATTTCGTTCTCTGGGTGAAGGACATTCCCAGCTGTAGAGTTCGACCGACGTGTTCAGCGATAAACGTTGCTATTATCTCATACTGTTTAGTTGTTTTTCGGGTTGCCCATCTGCCTCTGTCGCTATAGACGCATACTCAGGCTATAGAACGAAAACGAGGCTGTTTAAACGTGTGCTGTACACGTTATTCCTCAAAAGCAACGAAATACTGCTACCCATTACTTGGCCTTAACAGTAACGAAGTACGTTGCTCGTTCATTTAAAAAAGAAGAAACTAAACATGTTACTCATCACAGGAAAAAGTAACTAGGTAGAAGTAACTCGTTCCTAGTAACGCGTTAGGTACATGTCTGGTTGGCGCCGTTCGATTGTGATGACGTTCCATAGAGAAAAAGGAGGTCGTTCGCAGGCCTTGATTATTCTAGGTAGCGTTGACTGGACTGACTGGGGGGCCCATAGCGTTGGCAGCGGTACGTCGTGAGGTTAAACGACCCGCTGTTACAACGTGCCCCCCCCCCGCTCCCTTATTTGTCCCGTTAACTAAAACACAAGGGATGAAAGAAACCGGGTTTTCCTGGATCTGGTAAAAAAGAAAATGCTCAACTTTACTCGGATTTTAAGGATTGCGATCCGCTATAATTCCTCTGTCAGTCGGTTCGGTCGTCAGTACTGGTTGTTGTGTCTTTCAATTAAAAGCCCCAAGCAATATTTATTTTTCTTAATAGCCAGATGTCAATACATATGCCCTTTTTTTTATTCGCAACGTTACTACAATTGGCCCTGAAATGCGAGCGCCATGCGCGCTCCGATGAAGAGTGGAACTCCACTCGGTGACCTAAAGAAGTTAAAGGGGCCATGAAGTCATTCTTCGACTTCTTCCTCCTTGGCTTTTCTCATCAACTCAAGCGAAATGAGGAATCACGTGGTCGTGACGTATTTCACCAAACGCGATGAATCCAAGCTTTCATCGTGTTTTTTAAGCCCACCATGACCATGCCTCTTGTCATTCGCAAATGATAAGTGCCGTCAGGGCACTCATTGGCCACGAACGCGAATCCAGATATTTGTCGACGGATTGATTGTCGACGAGCGCATACGTCCGAGTGACGCAGTGTTCGTGTCCAATGAGTGAGCTGGGATCGGCTGACGTGCTTTGGGTACCGCGGATATATCACAGTGAAAAGGCGGAAAGCTTTCGAAGGAAAGGAGGTAAACAATAGTCCGCTATATTTTCGAATTTTCTCACCGAAAAACAGGCTTGCTTAAGGCCTCGTTCACACTCTTGCGACCGAGTTCGACCGAGAGAGACCAGACCGGTTTTTAAGCCTCTTGCGATCTCTTTGGACCAGCTCCGCTGCATCGCATCCGGTCCTAAGAAGTCGCAAAAGGCTTAAAAACCGGTCTAGTCTCTCTCGGTCGAACTCGGTCGCAAGACTGTGAACGGGCCTTTACTTCTACCCTATTTGTTTTGTTCCACTAAACGATACGCGATCAGTAAACTCCAATATAAGATTATTTATCGCAGCACGAAATTAATTTCACGGCTCCTTTAGGCCCCTTCACGAAGCACCAGCTGACAATGCTTCCGGAAGGTTTTCTTATTATATTTATTTTTTCAAAATCTTTCTACCAGATTCCGCCGCCTTCACATTTTGTTTGGACACCTTTCTCTGGCAACTCAGAAAAAGGAAATAAACAATGCGCGCGCGTAGCTTTAGCAGCGTTGCCCGAGTTCCCTGCCTTTACGTACCAGTTTGCGCGCTGGGTATGACGCCTAAACCTAACAACTCGCGCTATTAACCTTTTTTGTGCTTTATATGCCATCTTAGCATGCGATACGAGTGTGGGAAATTCAATATAGATAGGTCGAAAATCGTGTTGAAGAGAATAACTGTTTCTGGGTTTTGTCACTCGCTGTTCAATTTAACTTCGTCGATCCCGAACTGCGCTTAGGCCATCAAGAGGTCCGTAAGTGCCCGGCAATTTTAAAGTATGTCAACTACTCTATCAATGTTTAAAAGATAACAACTTGTCATGCACCTCATTGCCAGCTTGTCAGGAAAGCGAAGCAAGCATATCAAACGCGCGATCATCATCGCCGATGGCTGTTGGAAAAAACACCTCTTTTGGCGACGGTGTCCGGGGAAGTTTAATGTCTGCGGTTTTCCTCTGTCAGCTTCCAGGTTCCTCGTACTCCTTCGGGCGTTTGTTAATGCATTGCCCCGACCAATTTACCACGAAACAACCCTAGTAGCGTGAAATTTGCCGATGAGAGCTCGGTCCCGTTTCTGAGAAGGCTTCGGCCTTCTCAAACAAGAAGGCCTCGGTATTTACGGCCTCTCGTTGTGCTGTTCGAGGAGCGACACGAGCCATTTCATACGACGGTCACAAAGCGACCGTAAATAAACCGGAGATGAAATGCGCGGTTCTGGCGTGCCTGAGACGGCATCAATCAAAGTGAACGAAGCTTCATCGCGTATGACAGGCATTATTGCACTGTCGAAGGTGCCTGCTGCCACAGCTTGGTAGTTCCGGAAATACGTATAGAATACTATTTTCTATTATGCTTTGTTTGTTTGTTTGTTTGTTTGTTTGTTTGTTTGTTTGTTTGTTTGTTTTGTTCGTTTCATCGTCGCCCCTATGACACGTTCTACTTGATACTTGCTACACTGGTTTTCGGTGCGCAAGATCTAGACACAATATCTCGATCACACAATCCACCCGGTATAACCGCCCAACAATTTTTTTTTTTTTATAAGCTTTTTGGGAGGTTTGGTCAAACAGGTATTGCGATCTGCGAAAACAATGAAAAGTGTTTCTGCGGAAACGTGAACTTTCCTTCATTGGAAGTGTCACGTGGGAAGCAGACGGTGAAGAGCAATGGACTGCCGCGACCCGTTCCACGGTAGAAACCAGAGGAATAAGAGTGCGCGAACAATTTCCTTTAGAACAAAACGAACTCTAAATGTGGAACGTGGAATTGCTCCGTATTGTGGTCCTCCATGCTGACGAAACTTTGCAACGCACGACGTTTCTTCTTTGCCTGATTTTAAGTTTCGCCAAACAGCCGACCATTCTGGATATGTCTAGAAGCATGTAAAGAACCAGATGTCTTAGACTGACACTATCGACGATGGGAGCGAATTTCAAGGAGCCCGCTCATCAAATTCTCCCGACGGAAGCCGCGATTTTCTCGCCGGAGTCTAGTCGGCGCGCTCCGCGAACTTGCGGTTTCAACTTCGTGTTTGACGAGTCCACTGATCTTACTATAGCTTGTTCGTGAGGAGAAGAGCATTAGCAAGAATGCTTTACAGGTATAAGGGTATAAGGTGTTTTCTTCTCTTTTTTAATACAATATTAGGTTTCATTTACAGTACCCATAGTAGCGAAAACAATACCATTATTCGAGAATCCCAAACGCATGAGAACGCCAACACCGAAGCCTTCTTGCAAGTGCTTCGAAAAGCAATATGACTACCGTTCAGCCTCCTGGTTGAATTCAGCCTCGATGAATGTCAAGGCGGACAGTATATTTAACTAAACTTTAAGTATTATGCGTTGTGACATTGAGCAAAGAGTTTCACCACGCCCAGTGTCACAACACAGACCGTTTTTTTTCATTTTTAATTATACTTTTAATTACATCGTTTGACAAGATTGCTCCGTAGATTGCAGGGATTGGCTCTCCAAGGTGCTTCGCGAGAAAGTAAGTGCTCCAAAATTTTTAGAATGATTTAAGTTTGTACAAGAAAAAAAAGAAAATTCGCGAGCATTTCTTTTTTGTTGTTTTCTTTATAGATTGCAGCTTCCGTGCTGCACTCAATCAATCCGTGTTACCGGGTTTCCAACCTTGGTGCCCTGTATTAACCGACAACCGCTTTCTCCTTCGCGGTCATTATCCGCGCTGCGTCACGCTTTCACAATCGAAGTATAGGCGGGTGAGCGATAAGTAGGCATTGATATCCGCACTTAACCACTTAGGCGCGCGTGTGAATGACGATTGAGCGGAAAAGCCGGGTCGACATGGAATCTAGTCGGCTGAGCGCATACATAACATGACCAGTCAGGCGGAGCTTCTCCACTGCTCCATAGCGGTGCGATTCGGTGATGCAGGGATCGAGTCATTAATCGTCCGCTTACACGCAGCAGAACGCGTCGATGGAGCGCGAATGAGCGTGCGGTAACCGGTTGGATTGGTCCGTGTCACGGGACTTGCCGCACCGCGCGTCCGTGTCTCGCACAAGTGGCGGCGTTACTGCGGCTATAAAAGAAAATTTACAGCGATGCCTGCACCACCTCGCGATTCATCGAAAGGACCGTCATTTAACGTTTTACGAGGATAGTCACAAGAAAACTCAAACCAGTTGTAAGTTAGCCTTCTTCTTTTTTTTTTTCTCTAGGCGACGGAGACTTTGCACCATATATGAAAACATGTTTATACAGCACATGAAGGCTATTGATCCGTACAACTCGTACGAATTAGGAAACTAGTAGGGAAAACCTATTGATTAATACGGCGCAGGCTTTTAGCTTTGGGAGGAAAAAAGTAATTGTCTTGTGCGTTTGTTTAGGCCGGGGAATTCAGTCAGTCTCGATTGGCCGTCCGGTGTCCTCGCTGTAGACGAGAAATTTAAACATCGCAGTACGACCGCTAGCCTGGGTTCTTTAACGTGGATCACGCGGTAGTGATATACGACCGCACGCCGGTACGATCATCATCCAGATAAAAACGGGCCGGGTTGGGAAGCGAAGAATGAGCGTCGTCCAAGGATTTTACCTCGCGCTTGTATAGCCTTCGCTGTGGTCCAGGTCAAGGTGTACGGGACCAATGTGTTCACCTCAGTGCGCCTGACAATCGAATTTTGCGGCGGATAGATTGTTTGAAAACCTATTTCTCGGAAGAGGTGGTGAAGCTGCATACAGTTCTTGGCAGACGCCATCTACCACGTACGTAGGAAGGTGTCGGGTGGGGACAGTGAGGGCAACGTATACGGGGCGGGTTTAATAAAGAGGGAAAGGTTGGCTTCCTTCACGTACACGAAAAGGAAATTTAAGATGGCCCTTGGAATTCCCGGAACACCCGAGGGTATACGACTGGCTCGTCTAAGATATCCGACTTCAGATGCCTCGGTAGTGCTGCGAAGGCTTCTCGACGCTGGTCTTGCGGACGCAGTCCCAAAAGACGTGCTTCTGCGGCTTTATCGGAGTGGGTGCCCGCGTCCATGGCTGTGTTTGGGTTCTCTTCCTCCGGTTCGTCTTTCTTCTCCCACTGGCCCCTAAGCATTGCGGTTCGTCTAGAGACCATCGCCTGGTGCGTTCTACATCGTCTGTCGTATACGCTTTCCCACTGAGTGTAGTCGTCGGAGGGACGCGGGTCCGAGTCTTCGCAGAGGAAGCTCTCAAGTCATTTGCGGCGGGCCAACAGCTCGACCGCCTTAGGTGCCAGAAGGGTTTCTGCTTCCTGTTTCTATGTGTGGCTGATAGAAATCATGATGCATATATTCACATGTTTTTTAGCACGACAACTCGGAAATTTAACCATACGAAACAGCGAATGCACAAAAGTACGCGTGGCACACTCGAAGCAAACAAATATAAGAAGTTTTCAAGGTATAAGGTAACTTTCATGCTTCTTTAAATGCAACAGGTAGAAAGGAGGCCCGTAAGCAGGATACAACCAGAAGGACCAAAAGTAATTCGAAATATGAGAAAATTTGACAACGCAGGCAGGTCGAACATCTTACATTTGCAGGAGTTCCGCGGTGACTGTCGTATTCGTCCCAAGGCTACTTACAGGATATCAAAAACGCGACAAAGAACGTACACGGAACATCGCGAGATCAAAGCAATAGAAGAAGGATCCGCCGCTGCAAAATACCTGTTATTTCCGCGCCCCAAAGGGCACAAGGCGGAGGCACCATTGTGTGTGGTCCGTGGACGTATCCGCGAACTAATTTCGCAATTGTTTCCACCCTTATGTTTGCTCGATCCTCACACCCGATTATTATCGCAGGCTGGGGCGTGTCAAACGAAACTACAGGTCTACTTCCTTCCGAGCTCCTTTTGGCTGAGCTGTTTTGTCTTCGTCCTATGTAAGCGGCTTACGATCGCTTGTCTGTCACGACATGTTCCCGCCATTGCTTCCAGAAGGCGCGGGCAGGTCGGAATTCCTTGCTCCGTTGTGAGTTCATCAGGGGCTGTTGGTCGGAGGGGAAATAAAACCTTGCTTTTGACTGCCAGCAGCCGACCGATAGAAATATTAACGTCTTGTTCCTGGTCGGTAAGAAGGAGAGTAAGGTCCCAGAGGAACGTGAGCGTTTTGTCGACTGCATTGCAACTGGGAAAGTCCCACAGCAAGCGAGTCCTCCTGCTAAGAAACGTGCTCTGCCTCCCTTTCTTTATTTTTACTGGCCTTGTCATCTAAGGGGGCCCGCTATTCAACATGTTATATTGATGTCGTTGTCTGCAATATAGGGCATCCTTATTAGGATGTTCGGTGCGTTGAAGGAAAGCTGGGCTCTTTCTCACGCGTTGCCGGGCAACTAGTTTAATTTTATACTAGTGTACACTCACAAATAGCGTTGGTATTTTCAGCGAGGCAAATGATATGTTGCCTGTTGCCGTTTTTGTTCAAAGTGACTTTTACAGTGGTAGCTGTTATGGGCTCTTCCCACTACTGGAAATGGCATCTGTTGTTGATGTTGTAGTTGTTGATGTTGTAGTTGTTGAGGTTGTAGTTGTAGTTGTTGATGTTGTAGTTGTAGTTGCTGATGTTGTAGTTGTTGCAGTTGTTGATGCGGTAGTTGGAGTAGTAGGGCGTCGGGGTCCATCGTCGATCTTGCTAAACCCTTAAAAGGCTCGCCCGCCGCTTGCGGGAACGGATGGTCTGCTGCGTGCGAAATGAAGGCGTTACCACGGAACGAGACGTAAGCACCAAGGATTACTCTGGGCCAATGCAACTAAGTTAGGTTACTGAGTATTGACCTCAAAAGTAATTTGAGTAGAGTAGAAATTACTCAAATAGAAAGTAATTGAGAAAACTACTAATTACTGTAAAAAAGTAGCGAATTACTGTTGAAGTTACTTTGAAGTTACTTTGATATGTTTTTTACGGTAAAAAGAAAGTACAGAGGTTTTAATCCGTTAGCGCAATTGTGCCAGCCAAATATGGATCGGATTGTTTTTTCAAAGAAATGCTTTAATAGCTGGCTCTGCTTCTGTGAGCCTAATTGTTTTGTTCTTTCTTGTTTGTTTGGTCAATGATGTACTGCAAATATGTGATTTCTACTTTAAAGTTTAGCACTGCCTGAGCTTGATTTTTAGATAGTGTTTTCTTGTTTACAGTGTTGCGTAAAGTACATCTAAATAATACTTGAAGTAAGGTACAAAGTAAAGTAGAGGTTATGTACTTCAAGTAAAGTAGTATGTACTTGAAGTAACGTACTCTAAATACAATATATTTCAAGGGCAAGTACCAGTACTTTTAGCAGAAATCTTTCATGATGCCCTTTCATTCCCTATACAGTGTTTTTTTATCTGGTATGCATTGCTCCAGAGGTAATCGGAGGTGCATCAGTTTTTTACAGAAATTTCAGCAAATATTGTATAAAGTCAGGTCGCCACAGAGTAGCTGTTTTACTCTCGCTGACGAGCTATTTGACACAATCAACTTATAAGCCACTTATTTGTGTCGGTCTTATAGCCACCATTACTTCACTCAGAGAAATAACCACATGACGTCCTGAAAGAGCGCGTTTTCTCACGACGATACGCCATTTTTTTGTTTTCGAATTCGGGAGTGTACATTGAAGTCGGCCGTTTTACTTTCCTCGGAAAGTACAAGTACATGCCCAGAGAATGTACTTCTAGTAAAGTACAAGTTTTCTAAACAATAGTACTCTAAGTACCATGTAGCTAGAGTAATTCCCAACACTGCTTGTTTATTATTTTTTATATAAAACATTGGGGGAATTACTAAGGTTTCTCAAACGATCTTCAAATCTTTGAAGATCTGCATATTCAATGTTTTGGGAGGAAAGACAACGGAAAAAGGTGACCTTCGCGTTGCCCTTTAGCACGCGATTTAGTACAGCACAAACTACGGGCGCACCAGATGAGCTTCAGAGCGGGTGCTGCATTTTGTTGCCTCCTTTGAGTGAGGATGCAGTCTGTGCACCTCCTGTAGTGGACGAAGTTTCTACGTTGCGGAGAGGCGGGAACCAGCCTTTTCTTCGAATGGATCAAGTCTCCTTGAGCTTCGGGACACAAAGAAACGCCAGTCGTCGGAGCTTCGAAAGTAATTCGAAAGTAATTTGTAATTTGAGTAGAAGTTACTCGGAAAAAGTAATTAAAGTAAACTACTCGTCAGTGCAAATAAAAATGCGATTGGAAACAAACACTGCTGGAAAGTGTTGACTACAGCAGCTTGAGTAGGTCTGGACTACGCCCCGTCTGCTCGGAACCTCTGCAAGCGTTACATCCCGCTTAATGCTTTTCTAGGTGCCCAATGACCACCGCGCTCCCTGAAGAAAAAAAGAAGAAGAAATAGCCGATAACAAAATGCCGTCGTAGCACAGTCAATGCCAAGAGCTCGTGCCCGGAGACACGCTTTCACGCGCTCCAGAACAAAAAAAGAAAGAAAAGCCTTCAGAACAAAATGGTCAGATGTCTATTTTGTTCCGAACGCTATTTGTTCACACACCCCAGGGCCCAGGGTGCGTGAACGGTACTCCAATGGACAACGACTTCGCTGTAATGTGTCGCAGCTATTGCTGTGACTGTAGTGTGCATTAACGCAGGGCTGCTCAATTTTTTTCTTGTATATTTTCATATTAGGGTTGTCTGAGCTATTGAAATCTATTGAGGGGGATAAAGAGAGAGAGCAGTTTATCTTGTAGGTCACCAAAAACCATCCGCCATATGTCGACTGGCACGGTGTTCCCGTCGGAGCAAAATGGGATCCCAGCTGTAATTTCGTTTAAGATAGAAATAATTAAGCACTTAACGCAACTAAACAACGGACACTTTTTTCACGAAATAAGTGTCGGTCGTCCCTTTGTCTTAAGTGTTGTATTCTTGCTGTCATCTTTGTCCAAAACCAACACGATCCCAAGTTTATAGTTTCGTTTAATTTATATCTTTTTTTCCCTGTCGACCTTGTAGTTTGCGATGTAGTGAAGTGTATTATAACGCTCCAAACGAACTTTCTGCTCTTGTTTTTTAACCATGCACTATTATTTATATTTGAGAAAGGGGCAAATTTGGGTGAGTTCTGCTTACTTATTATTTCGTAGCAAACCTGAAATGCGTTACGACATACTCTTTGTTTTAATGCGTTAGCATTAGAACGCTTGTTTTGATGAAAACCCGGAGATGTCTTTCGCTTGTCAGCGCCGAGGAGAGAAAACAAAGAAACAGGAAGGGGAGAGACCGTGCGACGTTGCCGTTGGTCGGAAGCGCTGACGTCAGCACGCGTCAACATCTCCCTATCTCCTTGGCGCTGACAAACTGACAGACACCGCCGGGTTTTCGTCAAAACGGGACCTTTCGTTTTCGTCAATCGTCAAAGTCACGCGCAAAGCTGGCGCGGAGCCAAAGACGAGGAAACGCCCCGCAACACCTCCTAGATAATAAAGCCGTACTGCTGAATGAGATGGCGTAACCAGAGAAGGACAAAGCTGGACACAGATTGGAAACTATAATGCTGCGTCAGCGCTCGGCTTCGAGTCAAGTTTGAAGCGAACGTTGACGCGATCGTCGTTTCCAATCTGTGCCCAGCGTTGGCCTTCTCTGATAATGCCATCTCATTCAGCACTACGGTTTTGTTGTCTAGGAGGTGCTTCTGCCGCGGTGCGGTGGAGTATGGGCGTGCTCAGTTGCCGCCTCTGCCGTCACCGGTTGTTCTTCGCTCTGGGTTTCCGTAGTTCTGGTGCGTGGGCTGTGATGTCTGTGTGTAGCTAAAACGATGAATGCGGTTCCCTCCCCGAGTGATATGGATGCGGTTCCTTCCACAAATTGCATGGATGTGGTTCTTTCCACGAGTGATATGGATGACCGTATCCAAGGGCGTCGACGTACTCTGGCAGGCAGAGTACAGAAAATAGGTGAAAAAAAATTACAGGAACATCCATTGGTGGATTTTTAGGGAACACGTTATCATGACCCTTGGGAAACGACTCATACGTCCCCCTTCGGGAAACGCTAACACTTATCCGTAACGAGGCCAAAAAGAAGCAGCAAAAATATAGAGGAAGCGATCGAGAAAGCCAAAAGAGAAAAGTGAAGAGGTCAGTGTTACCGTTTCTCAAAGGATGACGCGAGTGGCGTTTCCAAGGGTCATGCTAACCCATTCCCTAAGAATTCACCAATGAATATTTCTGCAATTGTTGTTGATAATGACCACAGTAGTCCAGCAGTCTTCAAGATGTTCCGTTTTGCACGTATTCACCGTTTCTTATTATATTAGCGATTCATTAGCATGTTAAAAGGTCATGCGTCCAACATCTTATGACTTTGGAAAGAACTTTCTGTTCAGAGAAGGTGCCTCTAAGCCAATCACATGTTTAACGAGAACTTTTGCTGTAGCTATTGCTCTATTGCTGTGCATTCCAGCTGAAGCCGAAACGGGTCATAGCGAAGATAAGGGGCATGATCGCCTAAGCTCCATCATGATATTGAGAGGCTACGGGCGCTATGTACAACGCGACTGATAGAGTGATTGATTGCATTACGAAAGTCCAATTCCGTAGAGTTCGAATAATCATAATAAGCGTACTCTAATACTATTAAGTTTTGTGAAGTGGCCACGAAACCTGCAAGGATATGCGTTGCCAGATTCTGTTGCCACTGTAAATCAGACGTATAAGGTATACTGGAGTGTATACTGTAGGAAATATGTTTGTTTCAATATATGTAGTATATATTACTTCAATAGCTTATTACATACATAATATGAGACCGTAAAATCAGAAAATTGTCCTGGTCTTTATCATTCGTCCTTTGGGTCAATGTTTACGCTTTCCCCACAAATACCTCTTGTGTTGGATACATGTCATATCACTCTGACGGTGTGCTATGGGCACACCGTCAGTGCACTCAAAGGTGCCTCATGCTCAATTCCGAAAAGTTATGGTACGGTGGCGCATGTGCGTCCTAAACCAGAGGTCTTGCATTCCGATTTTTTCTTTGTTTCTCCCCCACTAACCTTAATCTGAATGTGCCATAACGTAGTGTACGGAGTCAGATATTTTGTTCTGGTTTACTCTTTTTTCCCCTTTACGGCATTCCTCCTCCTCCTTCTCGACCACTAGCGACCACGCTATCACCAAAATAACGAGTTAATTATGATCCTGGCCACCACTCAGCAAACTCGCCTCTGCAACACATAAAAACGAACTAAAGAGCGAACTGACCCTCCAACCAAAGAGCCACGCAAGAATTCTCAGCCATTGCGACGTTTTTTGGGGTCAGCTCCGATACTTCAGCGGCACGCAGCGCAAAGCAAAGCAGAAGAAGGCATTTTCCGACCGCGAAGGAGCTCTAACCTATTCCGCGGCAAACCGGCGGCAAAGGCCGACAAACGGGCGAGCGAGTTGTCGTCGCTTCGGGGTCGCCTCCGCGGCCGTCTTCGTCGCCTCGGCCAGCCGAGCTTGCAGCGTGTGCAGGCGCGTGACACAACGGACGACTCCACGGGCGACGCTTCCTGCAGACGCTCTCGGCGACAAGTCATCGGACACGTGTTCGCTTGCGGGAGGAGGCAAAGACGTGCCAACTCGAGGGTCAAGGCCAGCGCGCCTCAACAGACCGTGAACTGCGCGGCGTGCATGATGTGCCAGTGCCCTCGCGCGACGCCTCGGCTGCCGCGGCAACGCGAGCGAGACCGTCGTCGTTTGTTACGTCCAGCCGCGTCGCCGCGTCACGTAACCTCGGCATAACACACTGATCCGGCGTGCTATCCAGAGGTGAACTCTGCGTCTTTTTTGCGCGCGTGACCCACCGAGGAGCTGTTTCTTGTTGTTGAAGCACTCACACCGCAGCGCACTCTGTCGACAACGACGGGCAGCTGTTCGTCTTTTCGCTGTGGACGACTCGCAGTGGGGCCGTCGTGAGTTTTGCGCCATAAGGCCTCCAAACAAAGACTGCATGTGTGAACAAGCTGCAGGATTGACCTTTTCTTCTGCCCGCGCGACTACGGATCTTTCCGAAATTCGCCTTCTGCGCGCTGCCATCTTTGTCTGCTGGGCTGTAGAACGCCTTTTGAGCATGCGCTGTAGCTCTGTTGTGCGTATATCAGACGCTGCACATGCGTCCACAGCTCAGTGATTGGGCATTTTTCGCCCGGGTGATAAGCGCTGGAAAGGTCCTATGCATGTGCTAAAGATGCATGAGTGTTTGACCAATCCTGAAGGCTGTCTACAGCGACGGCTTTTGGTCGCGCACTTTAACAGTCTTTTCGTTATCTCGAAAGATAAAAACGACTATCTATAATCGGTGACAGGTTAAAAACCTAGTAGATGCTCCGCCTCCAGCGCGAACTTTCTGTCTTTGATAACACGACGATGGCACACGCAGCCAGAGCACAGCGGAAAGCAACAAGCGCGTGCTGCAGCATCTATCTGAGTACGCAGCGTCAGATATAGCAGCTCCGACACAAAACGTGGCCGGTCAATGGAGCCCAAACGACCGCTGCTTCTCTGACGACGTCAAGCGTGCTTTGAAAACACCGGGCGCGTATAGCCTTTTTAAGGCGTAGTATACCGAGCAAACGGACGGCCTAGTATGGCTTATTTGCTGAGCAAACGGTTCCAACCTCATTCGCCGTATTTCTTTCCAGATTGAGACCCGGAAGGCTCAATGGAAGGGAACAAAGTGATAGACTGACCCGAAATGGTCTAGACTCGAGCACATACGACTTTGCCTATAGAGTATACATACAGGCAAGTTAAATATTTGAAGTGTTTGCCCGGACAAGAAACAAGAAGTGCAGCTGGCACGGGAAACTGCCACATGGTATCTGGCCGCCGCCATGTCTTTGCTTGTGCTTGCATGCATGGGGCACACGCCAGGGCGCCATGCTCGCAAACGTGAATACATCTCGGCACAGCTTCTCCGCAATAATACAATAGCGCTCTTTTAGCCGCAAACAGATACGATTTAGAAACCAGGAAAGGAGATCTAAGCGTTCAACTGCTATCCCTAACGAACTCACTTCATTTAAATCGCAAAATGTGTTAACATTTTTATTCTTGAGGCAAGAGGGTTCTAAATCGATACGCGTCTGTAATAACGAACTTGACCACATATACAAAGCAAGGTCAAGCAGCATGCTTTAGACAGCGCACCCGTTTCTTTGTATCTCTACTGCGATCGCATGCTGTCGCGACATCAGCAAACAGCTTGACAATACCCTAAGCACATTTTAAATCCAGGATTAAGGAGAGGTGGTTTAATATAAATATTTGAACCCATGAGCGTGATTTGTGTTTATCTTCCGGCCCTCACTGTCCTTACGTTCCAGAATCAAACCGTCTCAACACAATGTCTATCTTCAACATTTCAACATACCAACATACCGCGTTCATTTTCAAAAGTGATGCGCCGTACGAAGCGGCCTTTCTTTTTTTCGTCATAGGATAAAAGACCCGCGCAACGTTCATCGTGTGGACCCTCCGCCACACTGGGCGCAGCGCGTGTCTGGGGCGAACTTTGAAATCGAGGCGCCTCGAATGTGTCACGACGCCGGGGACAAGGCGGGCGTTGCTTGTGTCGCATGCGGTGACCTCTCGGGGTGAACGGCCCGTGGCGGGGAAGCCCCTTGCGGAGGGCGAACAACCTCGGCGGAAGAAGCCTCGCTTTGTCTTCGACGCAAGCGTCTTCTCGTGACAACTCAAGGTCCGTGTCGATGAAACGCTCTTCGCCGCGCGTCCATAGGCGACAGCACCTCGGTCCAAGGCGCGTAAAGTATTTTCGTGCACGTTCGAAGAAAAAAAAAAGAAAGGTCACGAGGCGTTTCTTCAACAGTACTTCGGCGGGTGCCACTAGGGCTATGTTGTCAGAGTATCGCATTCGATAGAGTCCGCTATTACTGTTCAATTTTAGCTTTGATCGGCCATTTTGGTGCCGAAACATATACGGTGGAAGGGGTTTCGGGGCTGCCAACCCCGTCTCCCGAGCGCACTCGTCGCGAATTACCACCTGAAGTTAGGACGCGCCCAGGTCGGGACGCGTTACCTGAAATGACCGGTAAGACACGGTTGTATAAAAAACAAACAATATTAATAGTGCCTCAAAAACCCTGAACTAAAATGTTACGAAAACATCACGCTCCCGCCAATTTGTACTAATGTCTGTAATAAACGTTCCTACAAAACTAGGCGTTTTTGATTCGTTTGTTTTTACGCCAAAACATTCTTTCTAAATGCTCACAATAAACACGGTAAAGAAAAAAAGATTGAGCTACCATCTTGGCGCTTCGAGCCTGGGAGTTTCGGTACTCTGGGAGCATTTAGGGCCTAAAGAAATTCCATGACTGAAGCGTAGGTCCCCGGAGTTTAACATTGTGACGCTCCGATAAAAGTGCATCGTCACGGCGCTGCATTCTCTGTGCGTGGTTGCTTTCGCCGCTGACACCAAGCCCACGAAGACAACGAGCGCCTCGAGGATGCACTGCTGCTTTCGCCGCTCCATTGGCTCTCTCAATACTCGCGGCAGTGGTTGGGACTTAAATGAAGTGTATGCGGAACGGAAGTTCATCCGCTTCTTGCGCAGGAGGTAGCAGTGACGTCAGAACTGCCGCGGACTCCTGATTGGCTCCGAGTGGAAGGATAGTGGGTAGACCTCGATAGCACTATAGCTGCCTCGAGGACTATATCCTTGCAATGAGCCAATCAGAGCTCGCGGCGTTCTGATGTCCTGCTACCGCGCAAGACGCGGACGAACTTGCGCTCCCGTATACTGCCCTTTTCCTCCGAGTGACGCAAAAAATCCACACTAACGGCCTTGTTTTTCATGTGTGTTTTTTTATTTTTTATGGGGTGTTAAATTGGTTTAAGTATTCTTTTTTTCTTTTGTACTCGCGAACTTTTGGCGCGTTAAGTCAGTGCTCCTTCGCATTCACACCGCGTGATGTCGCGGAATTCCGTACCGCACTTTTATACTTTAAATGACGTTATAGAGGAGGTTTCTAGTTGTGCGATACTTTTGTTTGACATAGAAGGGCGCACGATTTATGACTGCGTTATCCGGATATGTATGTGGTGTTGGTTGTGGAATATAAGAAGGTTGTATTTCCCGCTCGCCTAGCCGAATGGAAAAACGTACTCGCAACATATCCTCTGTACTCAGAGGGCGATGGAACTTGGGTGCTCGCTGCGTTAATCCATCTACAGCATGACATAGTTTTTGAAGCGTAAACACTTTCTGCCACCGAAGGTTGATTAAACCTGCCAGTACTAGGCCACCGTCGCTCGACGAAGCATACCATACTCGATCATATATCCACATGTAGCTAGTTGAAAAAATACATAGAGCTGTATGCTGTGCTTACACTAGGATCAAGATCGGGTTGGATTCCAAATACGGTGTCGACGCATATCTTATTTTACGGCCGCGCTGTACGGAACATTAAAGGAAGCTCTCGTCTAGTCCCCACCCTATGTCGCTCCGCCTCCAGGAGAGCGTGCGAGGCACTGCAATCTGCAGAGCAGCGAGTTATTTCCATGGCACTGTTTTTATCTGGAGCAGTGACGTGACTCCAATCGCGCGGTGCACGTACACATACAGCGATGAGACTAGTCGCACACCTGACAGACGAGGATAGCACTATATGCAAACCTAGACAAGGAAAACGCTGTGACAACCAACAACCAAACTGCATTATGACAAACAAAGGTAAAAATAAATAAATACGAAGGCGCTTTTTTTCTTATATTAAAGCTGGCTCTCTCCCCGTTCACGTATTCACCTTGGATATTTCGGACGAGTTCTAATAACTAAAGTGATATGTATGTAAGAAAAAAAAAATAGAAAGAAGAAACAAAAAAAGAACGTTTACATTAAAAAAAACATTCGGTAGTATTTATTGCACTAAACAAATAATTACGAAGAAGCGTCGTTCACCAAACACAGATCGCATGCAAAGGAAGGCTGACCTGCAAACCTAAAGTTCAATAACAACTAGCTCAATATTCATTAATTCTGCAAAGTTATGAACTATGGGAGACCTTATAACAGAATGGATAATTCGGCGAGTTAATACTTATTCATCTTAAAACAGCGAGACTAGACACGGACAAAGAGAGACTAGACGACACGAAAGCTGAGGTCGAGCGTTCGTGTCGTCTAGTCTTTCTCTTCGTTCGTGTATATACGTAGTTGCTTTCTTTCAAGATGTATGAGAGACCGTCTTTTGGATTTCATGTGTTCGCTTGTTTCAAGTAGCGCACAATTTGGCTGAGGGCCGGAAATCCTTTTTATAATAAAGCTATTCGTTTGCATCCAGACATCCAGAATGCTGAACCCATGAAGCTCACGCGCAACAAACCATTATTTTAACACCGGAGAGGCATACACAACACTCGCCAGCAACCCGACAAGTTGCATCTCGTTCGGTCAAGGGTCGCGCCGCCCGCAGACAAAGACGCATCGCGTTAGCGGAGGCCCAAACAAAGAGCCATACACACCGCCCTCGACGGTGCTCAAGTGAGCCGCTCGTTGTCGACGCTACGTGCGCGCCTCGAGTTGTCCAAGATTAATCGTGGTGCCCGAACGACGATGCGGCGGCGGCGGCGGTGGGCGTCATGAGGTCATGGTTTCGCGCGGTTCACTCTTGACACACAGGCGGCACGAAAGACCCCGGAATTGATATTCAACCGCGCACCGCCGCCACGGCCCCGATGCAAAGTTGCGTTGCCGCGTAGCGGAGCAGACGAGCCCTTGCCTTTTTGGCGGATCATACTCCTTGCGGAGAATGCGAATGATGGGGCTGGATCGCAGACGAGCGCGGGATTGCTATGCATGCGACCACCGTCGGTCAGAGGAAATGGTCAGGCGGCCAACCTTCGGTCAACATTCGGAGCAGCGCCTCCTTTCACTTTTCCGACTCGCCGAAAGCGCGTTTTGTTGCATGTATGCGCTGAAAGTGGATACGCCTAATATATGCCCGTCGATGAATGCAGCGAGAAGTATGCTCGTGAGGCAGTGAGAAGAATCATTCATTCTGTACACATGCGGACAATCGCTCTTGTTGTGTAATTATTCGGTGTTTGTTGATGGGGTGAATTTGTGCGGGGTCACGCATGAATGGGCCGCGTGGATTGTGTACACGTCGCGTCATACTTGAATTGGCGAAAGCAGCGCGTGCTCGGAACTGGTTTGTGTTGCGTATTGGTGTTTTCGTTTTTGATGTCGTTCGGTGCCCTCGATGCGACTTTCGTTGGTTCGTCCGAGGCCGGGTTTCGGAGGAAGAGGAACGTCAACGTGCACGCCGTATACACCTCGCTGACTTGTAAAGATCGGGTGGAAAACCTGACGTAACGCGTAGAAAACATTGCGCCATTAGAAGGGGCAGAGTAGACAAGCAACGGTTACAAGTGATATCATTACCTTCAGAAGTAATTAGATTACTGGTGGGATTACTTCTTAATAAATGTAATCAAATAATTACATAGTTAGTTCAAAAAGTAATCGATTAAAGGTAATTTGATTACTTGTGAATTGTTATGAGCGTACCGTAAAAGTCTCCGCAACGGTGAGCAGAAATGTAGGGATGCACCATGCAGCAGCGCAGTCTATAGGGAGTATTCACTGGACGCCATATTTGTGGGTGCTGTTTAGAGCGCATGCTCAGGATGAGCTCACATCAATAGGCTGCTAAGACCGGCAGTCTTGCATGGTGCGGAATGCACGTTGCAGATGAAACTCTGGAAGCTCGCCGTCAGCACGCGCTCAGCATTCGCGCACACAGCTATGGCCGCCAGTGAATACTCCCTATTCGCGACGTGAGCGATCAAAAAGCGTCGCTGTGGTCGGCCCACCACAATTGGCCGAATGCTGACTATGACGTCACCAAAGGATGTCTCATTGACGGAAATAAGAGGAATGTTAGAACTTTAATTTTGACGGTGTTGGCAGTGTTTCTTTGAGACCACTATGATTTCAGGCTTCCACCATGCTCATTACAAACACCATCGAACTTGTTGTTCACCAGGTAATGACGTCACGAAAGATAACCAAGCGAGGGCGCCACCGAAACATCTCGCCGCTAATAGCCACCATTGGCACCGAGTTGTTTCGGTGGCGCCCTCTTATGACCTCCCCCACCGGGAGCGCCACTATATCTCCGTTTCACCTTGTGTTGTACCGCAGGAAAGGCTACCAGCGCGAGCTCCTTGCTCTAGGGCACATCTCGGTGGCAGAAGCTCTCGTGCACCAAGGGCAGCTGCCAACGCTATGAGTTCGCGCTTCTAGCCTTCGCTGCGGTACAACATAAGGTGAAGCAGAGCTATACCTGGATTCACCTTGCCGCGACGTCAATAGTAATCCTGGCTCTTTATCATCACTTGCGAAAGACAAGTTCGGTGGTGTTTATAAAAAGCGCGGTGGGCACTTGGAGTGATCACATCACTTGAACCAACATCGTCAACGTTGACAGTATGACATTCCTCTTATTTTCGTCGATGAAACCAGAATTACTCCCTTTTTAAGACGTCCTAGTGGGTGTTGGCTGATCAAGGCGGACCACAGCGACGGTTTTGTTACGCTCACGTCGCCAAAAGCTCGACCAACGGTATTAGTAGCGTGCTCGTCGCTTTCATTTTATAACAGGAGCCGCAGTGTGCTTTACGGTTAGATACCAAACTTCGAGACCTTCTATTGGCGACGTGAGCGATCGAAAGCGTCGCAGTGGTCAGGCCGGCCACGATTGGCCGAACGCTGGACTATGACGTCAGCAAAGAATTTCTCATCGACGGAAATAAAAGTAATGAATGTAGGAACTTAAATTTTGACGGTGCTGGCAGTGGTGGTTTCAGAGCGCAATGATTTTCTCACGCTAATTGAAAACACCATCGAACTTGTTGTTCGCAAGGTAATGACGTCAGGAGAGGGAACCATAGGAGGGCGCCACCAAAACATCTCGCCGCCAATAGTGAGCTTGGAGCGTGAACGCGCAGCCAAAGCACGGTGGAAGGCAACAAGCGCGTGCTAACGGCCGGGCATCTGAAACGAACGCCCTGCCCTCTTCATCCTGTTTGTGACTGTATGCGTACGGAGTGGGTGGTCCGTGTGTTGCTGAACGTTCGTATAGTCTGTCGGAAAAAAATACCTGATTTGCGTAGAATGTTTTTTTATATACATTTCCCGTAGTAATCTTGAAATATGAATCAATACTATACGCCGCCGCATAATTCCGACAATCTCTTTCGTCGATCTTCACGCCTCGGTGGCACAGTCAATACTCCGGGCTGCGTCCAAACGCGCGCAGAGACCATCGTCCGCGGCGTTCGCGCGGTGGCATTCGCCGCGAAAGGTCCCTTTCTTTAGGAGCGTGCACGTTTTATGCCTTTCAACTTAGCCGCGAACATGCAAGGTGACACGCCTTGCGGGCTCCTCTCCTTTGTAAGCGCCAGATTCCGCCCAAATATAAGATCAAAAAGGCCCATCGTTCCGAAAAAGAAAGAACGAACCGAAACCGAAAGAATTTAGCCAAGCGTCGGATCCTGTTCCAGACAATGCGCACGCGCAGTTTCTCGGCGGCAGCGGTGTGACACACCCAAGGGGGATAGCCTGCGTACCCAAAGAACAAGAAAGTAGAACTTTGTGTGGCTCTGCTTCTTTCTCGCGGGCCGGGTGGACCCACCACCGCCGCCGCGCATGCCCGCCGCAGCTGCCGTGCACAGAACGAGCAGCGAGGTATTAAGCCACCGCCTTCTGGTGGCGCTATGACACGGGCTCCGGCACATTCCGCCATTGACGTGGAGCTCATAACTATAACGGTCGCTGACAGCCTAAGGAGCGCAGGGCGTGATGGAGGGATAGTGGTATAGACCTCAAAAATGCTTCTTCGAGGTCTTCCCACTATCCTTCAATCAGAGCCAATCAGAGCTCGGCGTCTCTCTGACGTCACCACAACCGCTGCAAAAGAAGCGGACGAACTTGCGCTGAGCATATAATCATTTCCAGCGTTTGTTAATTACCCGGGCAAAATATACCGAGCCACTTAGCTAGGACGCATATGCACGGTGCCCGATATTAAGCAGAAAAGAACTATTGGGCATGATCAGAAAGCATTCCGCATCCAAGGGGACAAAGATGGCCGCGCATAGGAGGTGATGTTTGTAAGTGTCTATATACGAACATCGTTTAAACGTTCCGGCAGTCCTACAGTCAGTCATTCTCTCGACGTCCGGACGGGCAACGCTGATGCGTCGCGTACACCAGGAGGCGTTGGTTGGGCCTAACGTTGACGGAGGGCATCGCGCAGCGGGCAACAACAACACGTCGTTGGTCGGGGGTCGCGCTGGCGTATACAAAGGCGGCAGCGACGCTGCGGCTAGACTCCCTCCCGCCGATTTGCAGCCATGCTGCGGCGGGGAAGTAGGTCGGATGCTCACCGCGGTTGACGCGAGGGCGGTGGAAAACTACGGTTTCCGCCCTTCGAAGACCGCGCGAAGGAAATGAACGCGAACCGGAACGCCAGCGAGGCGTGGCAAATGTTCGGCTCAATTGTGCCCTGCACCGGGGTTACACTCACCGCGACGGAAGTTAAACTCCGCGTACACTGGCCCCATCCACCCGTGACCACTTCGGAGATCAACGAGTCACAAAAGTGAAATGGTGTTAAATCGAGTTCGAGGAGAGAAAGATAGTACGCGGAAGAATAACCGTAGACGCTGAAAGGTCAGTTTTTGGACAACGCTGCCTTTGCTGAGCCAACGTCCAACCAGAGGAACTGGTGAGCTCGTTCTAACTCTTAATAAACGTCCAGTGGCAATGCACACAGCGCAGTGCGGATGGCTACAACACGTCACCGACGATATCTGACAATTTACATACCAGTCTTGTACACGTTACCCCAAAGAAAAGAAATCGATTACAGTTACAATTACTCTCTCTTAGAAAGTGTTCAGTTAGATTACGTGATTAGTCGAGACGAAAAGTGATTGCCGTTTCTTGAAACCGTTACTTTTGCGATTACTTCAGGTTTTCAAACCGACAGAGTTTTCTGCCGGTTTAAAAACGGGCCTTTTTACGGTCCGTTATCAGATTAGAATCATCGAATTATCACCTATGTTCTTAATCCACCAATTTTGGTAAACCCATCCTTGGCGGAAAGGTTGTACGAACAAAAGGCGCCATTAGAAAGGAGAGGAGGGGAAAGTAACTGTTCCAGACAATTTTAGTGTAATTCCAAAGTAATAAGATTACACTTGTGATCATTTCCGAATAAATGTAACATATTTATTACAAAATTACTCCCAAAATTAATTGATTACGAGTAATTTGGTTCCTTGTGGTGAGTACCGTACAAGTCTGTTACTTACTCACCTGTGCGTCGTGTCACGTCCACTCGATCCTTGTTCCCGCTCTGTTGGGAACGGCCTGTCCACTGGCTGTTTTTGCCGGTGGAGAATTCCCAAAATGTCCGCAGTGAGTGGTGGCACTAACCGTTGGCTATACGGTAGCTGGCGGTCAAACATGTACACGACGCTGAAAGAAAAGTATATACTACACGACACTAGAAAGATAGCGCATTTACTCGAGTAATAGCTGCACTGTTTATGAAGAAAACCTGAGGGTTCGCTCATCCGCAGAGCATGCGGCTTGCCAATCAACGCCATCGGCAGCATGATTCCAGCGGTTTACAGGACAGAGAGAACGTCTTCACGCGAAGATACCATCTGTGAAGATTGCATTTGTGTGGAGAATCGTGTTCTCGATCTATTTGTTCGCTATGTTATTTTTGCGCAACACGATGATTGGCTGTATATGTGTTCTGCGGGAAAGCAGACGCAAGGGCCGTGTTCATAAATAGTGCGGCCATTACTCGAGTAAATACGGTAGTGTTCCAAAATACCTTTACTCGTTACTCGCTCAAAAAGTAACTAAGTAAGTTATTCGTTACTGAGACTCGAAAGGAACGCGTTAGTGTAACTCAAAAGTTACGCGTCCCTTTCTCGTTACTCTAAGCCGTCGTCGCTCTGAAACAATAGTTATCTTTCGAAATAACTATTATTTCAGTGAGGGACCTGGCGAAGGTACGTTAAGGCGATAGCTACCTTTCGAGGTAACTATAGTCTTAAAGTTCCCTCACTTTTGAAACGAGTTCGCAGAGATGACGTATTCGCTCACCGTTGACATGTCGATTTAAATAATTATATTGAGATGTTGCCGAGAGTGTCAGCATTTGTCGTGCCTGCGCATATAGAAATGCGGACGGTTGATGGCTGAGAAGGATTTCTCTGAAACTTCTGGAATGCCGTGTTCATATTAGATTAGATTTAAAAAAAAAAGAATAATACTCAAGAGAAGACGAACGTCGAACAGATGAAACTTCGTTTGTTTTTTGCCCCAGGCATGCGACGGTAAAATAAACCCTTCAGACCGAAGCGGGGTCGACGCTATCAGTGAAGTGGACTCAACGAAGTGTGACTGTTTGTTCATTCCTTTTGGGACTGCTTATCTGACGCTTCAGAGCCACGGCGTGAGTTGAGGCACTCAGACAGAAAGTGA